>JZLH01S0532847.1:42885-55733 GCA_001188425.1 Eucidaris tribuloides
CAAGAATTCACTACGTCACAAGCCAACAAAGCCTTTTGGCTTGAACAAAGTTCTGAAAAATTTCAATCTGCTTCAATTAAATGTTCTGCTGAAAATTCTTGACTGTAAAATAAAACCCAATCTTCTTATTGGTAGTGAACTTTGGGGTACATCAGAATCTAAAATAATTGAAAATTTTCATATGAAATTTTGCCATTATATTCTGAGTGTATCAAAATTTACCCCACATTGTGCCATTCGTGGAGAATTGGGTAAAAATTTAATGTTTCTAAATTGTATTAAGAATTGCCCTTACATTTTGTAATGCAGGCAGTCTGACAATAAATCCTGTATATCGTGATTTCGTAGGAGCATTGTTACTAAAATCATACACTGGGAGCATAAAACTGTTCTGTCATCATCTCAATTCTTCATAATACGCCGTCTCGAAACTAGCTAAATCATAATTATCGGGCACTATTCAGATCACAAGGTTTTTGTTACCTTAGATAAGTATGGACTTTTATTTCTGTATTTCTATGTCGATGAACGATATACACACATAACAAAGTATTTTAATTTACAGTGTATAAGACTTTAAGTCTCAGTCAAGGTGATAGTCAAGGTTTACAATGAAAAGATGGTTATATAAAGAGATAAAAGCGGGAGATAAGTGAATAGGCGAAAGAGTAGAAAGGGTTGTACCATAATAGTGTCACGTAGGTTGGAGTGGAGGGATTAGACAGAGGAGGATACGGAACGGGAGGGGATAATAGTCCTATACTTTCTATAGGTTATTATTAAACAGTATATCAAGAAAAGTTCGTGTCCATGGACTGGACGGAGAATAGACTGAATCAGTAAATGGGGTATTATGAACTTGTTAACTAACCAGACTGATAAAGTAAGTAACAATAATTATGCAGACGTTCATTATATACAGCATGCGTTACTGAGGATTATTTACACAACTTGAAACTGAGTAAACTCCAATTCTCTAAAAAAAATATTTTTAGCAAAAACTATGCAAGCTACTATATCAGAAATCTAATTACTTATGGAGAAATATAAGGGGCATAATTTATTAGATTTTCAGGCCTGTAGCTTGATTGCTTTTTGCGTAAATAGTTTTTTTTTTTGAGAAATTGTCCTGATTTTTTACACACTTTTCAAAATTAAGGGGTTAAGGGCAGCTTTTTTTGCATTTTCTCCTGTTTATTTATTTGTAAGTAAAATACAATTATAGTAAGCTTATAGCTGATTAAATTCTGCATAAAATGAGGGGAAATTCAGCCCTCTAACCTCTCCCGATCAGATGTTATCTTGGTTCAAAAGGTGCACTACTCTGAAAAGGGGATTTTTTTGAGTATCATTTGTCACAGCACAGGGTAATTTCTATGGGTTACCACATGTAAAATATGCAGTAAATATACTTATTTTTAATAGTTCATAGCATAGTCTTTCCAGTGAGACTGCATTATCTATAGACTGTTGATATTATAGAGAATGCAGTCTCACTGGAAAGACTATGCTATAAACTATTAAAAATAAACACAGAAATGCAATATATTCTCATTTTGTGAATTCTACAACCATTTCAAAGTTGGTGGTGAAAAATTTTGTCACGCCAAAATGGCCTTTTTTTGGCCAAAAATGACCATAAATCCGATTTTTTTTCCCCAGAAAATGTTAAAGATACAGGGTTCTAAGTTTCAAAAACTAAAAATACATTTATTTTTACCTTAGAATAGACATATTTGTTTTAAAATTTTTCCCCTTGAATATTTTTACACACTTTTATCAGTCAAAATGGTGGTCAGATTTTGAACGCCGTCATAGAGACTATATAATGGTATTATGCGTCTATAAGAACTGATTATTATTATGATTATTATTATATGTACCAGCCATTCCAGTTACTGAGAATAGTTCAGATTGAGGGGGGGGGGCCTGGTCATGATCCGACTCAGTCAATGAAACATCGCCCTACTTTTTATTAAAAATCTGAATTGTTATTGCATTGGTTAAAATAACTCTTACAGGTGTTTGCGTTTTATTCAATGTAGATACACACACACACACACACACACACACACACACACACACACACACACACACACACACACACACACACACACACACACACACACACACACACACACACACACACACACACACACACACACACACACACACACACACACACACACACACACACACACACACACACACACACACACCTCTCTCTCTCTCTCTCTCTCTCTCTCTCTCCCTCTCTCTCTCTCTTTCAGAATGACCTTAAAGCCCAAGTATAGTTTCAGTAAATTGTCAAAAAATGAAATTCTTTGTAATTTGTTGTTGTTGTTGCTCGCTCTGAAACTTTCACATTTTCGAGAAATTACTCAAGATGAAAAATCTGGGGGGGGGGGGGAGACCCGAGATTGTCCATAGGTAATGTACATACCACTAGATGCGCTTACTTTGATTTAAGCATCATAATTCGTCACTTAAAACAATTTGCAGTAGGTTTGATGTTATTTTCTGATGTCTGGGGTGACAATAGAATATTTTGTAAAAATTTGACAAAAAAAGTTGTATGATCGACCAAAACTATACTTGGGCTTTAAACTGTCACCAGCAACAGTTTGAGCCGCAATATACGTCAACTAAAGTTACGTGTTTTGTGCATCTGGGATCAATGACGATTGTGTAAAAGCCACTTAAAAATATTTATTTCGTGAAGCGAAGGTTGAAGGTAAATGACATGATTGAGGGTAGTCCCCAACTTGGGGTGAAACTATTCTAGAATCAAGAAAACTGTGCAAGAATACTACCTGTAAACATTTGGTGGTCAAAAGTTGACTCGTTCTAGAATAACCTCCAAAACATATGCCTTGTGCCAGAAAAATATGTTGTTTAGTTATCCATGGGTGCTAGTATGTTCATGCTAGATTCGGCTAAAGTAAACAAACTCGAGATAAATCCTTCAAGCCAGGAGGTATACTCCAGCTGTAGTTTCCATTGATACGTCTAATTCCAACCAGTTTAGTTCCAGATGCATTTTTTATTTCTCCCAATCATGTCACTGCCCTTTAAGGTATTCTGCCCATGGTATAGGCAAATTGGATCCCTTCATTTCAGGTGAGGGGGCACAACAATTTTTTGCCCAAATCAATGCCCGAAGAGTTGACTTTGCTATATTAATATTTATAATTTAATAGGTCATGGAGAGTGTGTAATTGTGAAATGAGTAATCACAAATAAACAACACCGGGGGGGGGGGGCAGTCTGGGAGGGGTTCCTCTGACAGGGTGTGCATTACCACCTTATAGAGACAAATTGATATGTATTTCACCCACTTTCAATTCGAAATTTTCGAAATGTATTCATAGGAACAGGTGAAAGAAATAGATCGTCACTGGGCTTCGGAAGAGAAAACATTCATCAGTTTGAACACATGAAATAGGTCTATTGAATAAGTCCATGTAAATACGTGGCAAATCCTCCATAAATCTGCTATATCATTCTTTACACGTTCACATAGACATAATAATGATGCCAGTGAAGTACTAAAATAACAGCACAAACACTTAATCTAAATGTAAGCAGAAACTGGTTAGAAAATTTTCAATATTTATTTGAGTTTTCTTCCCACCAAATAATATCTAGACAAAACGATACTTACTTTTGCCACTTTTCTTATAAAAGGCGGCCTTTTCACGTTAGAAAAAAAACAACAATGGTTCAACTGTGTAAAATTGTATCCATTACACTACCAATACCAAAGCCTGTATCCCTGCTTGATATCTGCAGACACATCATGTTCGACAACATATTACACAATTTTGGGGCAATCAGTTAAAATTAACAAATTTTGTCATTCAGACCAAAACTTGCATATAATGTGAGATTACTTCTCATCTTTAAACATGAATCCACATGGAGTCCCAACTACCGTGTGTCTCAAAAAAAATTGTGCAAGTGAAAACCGCCCTCTTTGGCAATTAGAAAATACTATTGTGACATGAAGCTTACATCTACGTGAAGTGCATAGTCTTAGCTTTCAAACAACGTTAGTTTTGTTTAATTTGCTTGTCTTAATCTTGAGATGTGTTAATTTCAATGAGAAAGGATAGAAATGCGATTGTGCCACTTTTTACTACAGTCACAAGTTAAAGTGACAAAATTGTGATTCCACTTTTTTGTTTTTGGCAACATATCTCGAGATTAAAACAAGCAAATTGAACAGAACAAATGGCATTTAAAAGTCTAGACTTTGCTCTTGACGTTGATGTAAGCATAATGTCACTACAGTATTTTCTAATTTCCGAAGATGGTGCTTTTTATTTGCAGAATTTTTTGAGACATGCTGCAGCACGTCTCAAAAAATTGTTCAAGTGAAAAGCGCCCTCTTTGAAATTTAGAAAATACTACTGTGACACATGTTTACTTCAACATCAAGGGCAAAGGCTTTTGACTGCTGTTTGTTCTGTTCAATTCGCTTGTTTTGATGTCGAGATATTTTGTAAACAACAAAACGGTGGAATCACAACTGTGTCATTCTTACTGGAAGAGGGCCAGATGCTATATTGACTGTTGTAAAAGTGGCACATTTGTGATGTTACCTTTTCGTTGTTAACTAAACATATATCAGGATTAAAACAAGCAAACTGAACAGAACAAACGGAATTTGAAAGCTAAGACTATGCCCTTGATGGTTATGTAAGCATGACGTCACAAAAATGTTTTTCTCATTACCTAAGAGGGCACTTTTTACTTGCACAATTATTTTTGAGACACACTGTAGTACTAATTAATTCAAGCAGTTGCCAGGTCTCTAAGGACGTACAAAAACGATTCTTCAGGTGCTTTGGTCAGTTGTTTTCTTTGATGATCGATGTTCCAAGCCGCCAACTTTATAGGAAGATCTGAAGATGAGGTAATGTTTGCAAAAATTTCACTTGTTTCTTGGTAGACCAAGGTGATGTTTTGCCCCATGAGAAAGCTTTGCAAGTAAACACAAGGATGTAAGGAGATATGTCGGATAGCTTGAATCAAAGTCGTATTTTGTCAAAAATGTTAGAAACCTTACCCTTCTTCGATGCCAATTTTGACACTTTTCTGATCAATTCCGACAAATAAATCAAATAATAGTGCTCTTTGATATACAATGTCAAAAGAATACCAAAGCGTGTCCCTCGCATGTCCCTCGAGACTGAAGACTGTTTGCTTACCCATTCTTTTGCTATTGGGTACAGCGAAATTAAGTATCATTATAAAAAAATAATTCTTTCCTTTGAAAGTGACTAGCAATTATACAGTCAAGCATAATTCATTGTCTAACCATCTGCAAGACAGATTTGGTTACGCGCATACTCGAGTGGCGGCATCGAGCATCGTTCAAAGAAAATTGACTTGGTGTAACTCCATTTTTCATACCTCCTTTGTCCATTTAACTTAACCAAACTTCCAAAACACGTGTTATTGACATTGTTCTCTTCAAGAGCATTGTACTCGACCATGCATCACACCAGTGATGCAACTGAGGTATCACTGAAAAAAAAAAACAGTTGCTCGTGATAGATATCATACTTTACAGTGCATCCCAGAAAAAAAACAAACAAGCACCCTAAAACAAAGGCTTTTTGTTCGGAAGCAATGAAGGGTATTATTAAAACACAAGTTCAAAAAAAAAAACCTTTAACTTATGCTTTTTGAATGATACATTAAGCAAACTTATGTATTCGTGCATTTCTAAGTACCGAGACTTTGAAAATTTAATGTTAAAACCATGTTTAATGTCCATCTCTTTCTTTTCTCGATGTGCATAGTGTCAAAGCCATGTAGTGTAGCAAATGGTATTTGACATTAAATTTTCAAAGTCATGGTACTCAGAGATGCATGAATAAATAAACTTGCTTAATGTATCATTTGAAAGAACATTAGTCCAATTTTATTTTGAACATGTCTTTTTAATCATACGCCGCAACAAACCTTTGTTTTGGGGTTCTGTTTTTTTTTTTCTGGGACGCACTGTAATCTCTGTAAAGAACTAGTTGAGAATACATCCTATTGATTAACCTTTTTCATACGCACTGTATATTCTGAGAAAGAGAAAAGTATGCACTTCAACCAAAGGTTTCATTTGTAATTTGTACAATTCCAGTCATGTCAATCATTTTCCTCCTGGGTTTAAATTATAATGAAGTTGATTTTTTTAATATTAATGGTTATTTTATTTTGTTTGCATCGCATTATTGAACAAATTTCAATGTCTAGTCAATTATTTCTCCAAGGTTGATATTTGCTAATTGGCTAAGATGAAAATAATCTGTTCAACTGCGGCAAATCGTTCATAAAAAAATAATAATGTCTGACCTATCAGATATCTATGTGGCACACCACAGGCAATACATGACGGAGGACTAGAGATCTATTCCGTTGCAAAAACATGACAACGGTTACTTGAATAATTATGTTTTAAATTTCATAATAAATTATGATGACATACCAGTTTCTCATAATACATACCGTGGCAGCTGAACAAAAAGAGGGTGGCATGCACATTAAACCCAGAATAAACTGGTTGGCATTATAGCTGACATACATGGCAATAGAAATAGAATTCAGGCGAACCTCCTTTGTCACCATCCTTTACTGTCCTTGTTCAGTGCTATCATTTTGCGATTTTTCAAATTAATGGTTTCCCTATTTCTAACCAAATGTGTATATATTACAAATTCATGATATAAGTAAAGGTTTCGACAATCATCTCGACATCCATCTTAATATTTTAAAACTTTTTTTACGAAGCATTCTTTCAGGCTCTTCAAAGAACAACTTAAACTTATTTCTTCAATATCTGAATACAGACATCTCATTTAAACATGTATTATGGGAAAAATATTTATCAGTATTCTCCTCATCCTCTTCCTTCTTCTTTTCGTTTTCTTCTTTTCTTTTTCTTTCTTGTTACTTTCCTTTTTCTCTTTCTTTTTTTCTTTTTGTCTTCTTCCCTTTTCTTCTTATTTTCCTTTTTTCCTTGCTCCTTTTCCTTTTCTGTTTCTTTTGTTCTTTTTGTCTTCTTCCTTTTTTTTCTTATAAATTAATTAAACACAAAATATTTGAAAACATGGGTTAGGCGACTAGCAGAGTAAATACTTAAATCTATATTGTTAAAAGTACACAATAACCAATAGTCATTTAATGGGATAGGAGTATACACACAGTGAAAAGTGATACAAACTTCTGTTCATGATAATCATTATACTAGAACAGAACAATAACTACAGTACGGTATTTAGATTTTTCTACACGTATAGTGGATGAAAAACAACCAACTAAAAAGTTCATACAGGGTACACGCCCCCATCCCCGAATACAAACATTGACTGGCGCTATACTATGAAATGCCAAAGTTTTCCGCCATTATATTTTTTGATTTATTTTTCTTTATCCGAACAACATTTTGGAACAAATAACTACGTAGCATTATTTAATACCAAAAGTAGTCTCGACACTTCCTTTCTTGCAGTACTGGAAATGATGATGATGATGATGTAGATACCAAAGTTTGTGCGTCTATATGTCGGTCCGTGGGGGTTAATACAGGCAAGTGAAGTTTTGGTAAATGGTGACAAATGACATTCTTTGCAATTATGTTCTTTTAGATTATGACCTATCAATGCCCTGAAAATTGCTCGCTCTAAAACTCAGAGATTTTATAGAAATTACTCAAAATGTAAAATGTCGGGGGTGGGGGGCATATTTTATATAGGTAATGTTCATACCGCTAGATGTTCTCCGATAATTGAAATATCACAATTGTTCACTTTAAACGGTTTCGGTAGGTTTGCTTTCGTTTTCTGATGTCTGGGGTGACAATAGAATACTTTGTGAAAGATTGGCGAAAAAGTCGCCTGATGGACCAAAACTATACTTGTGCCATACTAAACACACACAAAAAAAGTAACTACCCCCTTTTTCAAAATATAACTTTTTAAAGAAAAGGTTTTGTGCAAAATAATTTGGCAGGGGTGTTTCTGCACTAATTGACTAACTTCTGTAGGAAAATGTGATTGATACATCAATGCATGCATGAGTGAGCACACATTAAAGGCAAAAAGTCACTTTTCAAAAGTCACAGGGGTCATTTTGGGTTATTTGTGATACAGGATTTTGACAAATTCTGTTTCTGGTGAATGATTTAGCGCTATTTATGTTATTCAACTATCGTTTGACCCCCTTACACCTCTTTTGACACTTTTCTCATTGTTTGCGCTTCAGTGAGCTCAATTTAAAAATTGCCATCCTTCCTCAATTTTGAAACTGTAAAATCCATTGAGTTTAATGAAAAAAATGAAATCCTTTATTTTTCAGCAAATTGTATCTTTACATGTATGAACATAAGAGGTTATAACCATGTCATGGTTGAGTGAGTACACTCTTTAAATAAAGCAAAAAGTACCATTGTTTACCTTTATTTTGGCATGAAAGATGACTCCTGTGACTTTTGAAAAGTGGTCTTTTTGCCTTTAATGCATGCTCACTCATGCGTGGCTTGACGGATCAATCACACAGAGGTTAGTCAATCAGTGTAAAAATACTCCTGCCAAATTATTTTGCTGAAACTCATTTTGTTAAAAAGTTACGGTAGTTTGAAAAAGGGGGTAGTTACTTTTGTTGTACTATGTACTATGGAAAATATAACATATGAATGCAGCAGTATTGTTGTTGTTGATATTATTATTAACATTGTTATTATTATTATTATCATCATCATCATCATCACCATCATCATCATCATCATTATTATTATCATTATTATTGTTATTATTATCTTCACCATTACTATGATCATTATCCTCCTCCTCCTGTTTCTTCCTCTGCTTCTTGATTACTACATTAAAACCGAACCATTTGAAATTATAGGGTAGGCGAGTAAATACTTAAGTTTATAATGTCCAAAGTACACAATAACAAATAGTCAATGGATATATATAAAAAATAGCGGTAGTTAAGTATAAAAGTATTAACCCTCCCCCCCCCCTTTCTAATTAACATAGCTAGAATAAAGCAATAACTACTCCATGGTATGTAAATCTAACACAAATTCTATAGGTATCATGGATGAAAAATAACAGGTAAATTGATTCATAAAGGGTACACGCCTACCCCTTCCCGAAAAATATTCAGCAATAATATGTTTGTTTATTATTAACAGTGATTAAAGTATCTGAAAAACAACATTGTTACATTCACTGACGCTACAAAATGAAAAGGGTTTTCCCCATTTTTTTTTTTTATCAGAACAACATTTTGGAACTTGTAACTTTGATACTGACACCGGAATCTTCTCTCGACACTTCCTTTCCTGCAGTACTGGAAATGATGATGTCGACCTCACAGTTCGTGCATCTAGATGTCAGTCCGTGGGATGATGCGTAAGGCGATGCCTTGCGGTGGAATCAAAAATGGCCCGCGGCCAAGTTGCGGTGGAATCTATACGAAAAATAGTGGAGCGGGCAGTTCAATGAAGTTAAGTTAACAGTGAATCTCACAATTATTTTTGCAATCAGTAGATTTTGATATTTATTTTGTATTAACAAAAATTATTCAGTATTGCTACTTCAACATTATGACAAAATTGTGTAAAGGAAACACCATGAATATTATACCAACCGAATCTCTCTGTGAATATTGTTATCATTATTGTATTGAATATTGTTATTATTATTGTTTTTGTCAGTGTTATCTTTTGTTGATTTTTATGCCTCCGCAACGTAGTTGCCGGAGGCATCATATTTTCGGGTTGTCCGTCCGTGCGTCCGTCCTTCCGTCCGTCCGTCCGTCCGTTACCGGATCTCGTTACCGCGATAACTTAAGAACCGTTGATCAGATTTTGATGTAACTAGTCTAGAACCAAGTATGTACTATGAGGCAACGATGAACTGATTAGATTTTGGAGCTGAAAGGTCAAGGTCACCAGGCCTAAAATATGTCTGATTTGGCCTCGTTACCACGATAACTTGAGAACGGCCGATCGGATTTTGATGTAAGTAGGGTGAAGTATGTATTATGATGCAACAATGAACTGATTAGATTTTGGTGTTGATAGGTCAAAGGTCAAAGGTCACAGAGCCTAAAACGCGTCTGATTTGGGCTCGTTGGATTTTGTGGTAACTTGGGTGAAGTATGTATTATACGGCACCAATGAACTGATTAGATTTTGGAGTTGAAAGGTCAAAGTTCAAAGGTCACAAGGCCTCATACATGTCTGATTTTGGCTCATTACCATGTTAACTTAAGAATGGCTGGTCCGATTTTGATGTAACTTGGGTGAAGTATGTATTATAAGGCACCAATGAGCTGATCAGATTTCAGGGTTAAAAGGTCAAAGGTCGGTGGTCACAAGGCTCCATACTTGCTGTCTTTACCATGATAACATGAGAACGGCTCATCGGATATTGATGTAACATGGGTGAAGTAAGTGTTATGAGGCACCAATGAACTGATCATATTTTGGGGTTGAAAGGTCAAATGTCAAAGGTCACGAGGCCCCATACTTAATGTCTTTACCACGATAGCTTGAGAACGACTTGTCGGATATTGATGTAACTTAGGTGAAGTATGTATTATGGGGCATTGATGAGATTTCAGAGTTGAACGGTCAAAAGTCACGATGCCCTGAACATTTTAAGTTTGGAATTTCACGGGGGTGCGAAGGCATACCCCATCGGCTGTGGGCAGCCGAATTGCTCTAGTTTAAGTAACCAACGTGACAGTGATGCACAGTGATAACTGTTTCAAATGAAAAAAAAAATATGGCAAAAGTGCGTCCTTTATAGACAGGTGGTTGCTACTGACATATGTTCAAGCCGAGCATAATTACGTCTTGCTTAGACAGGTTTGACTGTACATGTATTTGTATTTTGCATGGAAACCCAAATTCATGATAGAGACATTTGTTGACGTGTGGGTGTGAACTTCACTTCAATGTAGCCTCGGGCTCTCCCAAGGTTCCTTTTTAGGAACCCTTCTTTTCACTTTGTAGTTTGTATAGCTGAAGATTGTTTCAAGAAATTCAACTTAACTTCCCAGACTGCCAGAGGTTAAGTGTCATACATACGCCGATGACACACAAATGTACATATCATTTTCATCAACTAGAGCTGATGAAACTCATTCTTTGTCAGATTCAGAGCAATGTATCTTGCATCTTCATGAATGGCTATTATTATCTCTTTCTGTGACAAAAAAACACAGAATTGTTGATATGTGGGACTTCACAGTAAGTTTCAAATTTGTACACTCAAAATTTACCAAGAGGCCAATGTCCATATAACTCCCGCTGACTCCGTAAGGAACCTACACTGCATTAGGAGTTTGGTTTGATTCTCATTTACGGACTTGTAGTACCCGTACACCTAGTACCTCGGGTCCCAAATTCTGGACACGTACCCATACTCGTATCTACGGTCTTGTACCCGTACCCATGGCCCCGTTTCCGTACCCATGCTTCAGTCCGGCTCCGTACCAGTACCCATACCCACTGGTCTGTACCCGTACGCGTACCCACAGGTCCATACCCAAACACCTGTACCTAAACCCATGGTCTCGTACCCGTACCCATACAAATATCCATGGTCTCGTACTAGCGTAAAAAACAAAATACAAATATATAAAATCAATTACCCTTTGTTTTAATGATAATATTGTTCGCTTTTCAGTTTTTGATTCTGATGTAGGCTTATATTAATTAATAAAATATTTCCTGAGCACTTTTCAATTTTCAGCTATTTATGTTAACACCGTCGCATGTACATGTACCAAAGTAATGGTATGGTTGTGTTTGTTATGACAATTATTATTGATATTGGTCCAATCAAGAGTGAACTTGAAATGCTCACAGTTGGTATCGGGGGGGGGGGCCTCTGGTGTTCGAACAGACTCCTTAAGATGTACCCATGGTCTCGTACCCGTTCCCATGCCCGTATCCACTGGTCCGTATCCATACCTGTACCCATACCCGTACCCCTGCTTCAGTATGGCTCCGTACCCATTCCCACATGTCCATACCCGTACCCGTACCTGTACCCATGGCCTCGTACCCGTACACATGCTTCGGTCTGGCTCTGTACTCGTAGAAAAGCATCATCTCATCTATATAATAATTATTGCAATTAACTGCAATCTTCAAACTGAGCCTTTTGGAAATCCTGTTTATGAACCAATTCTTAGCAATCTATCATATCAATTTCTAAGCGATCTTTTACTTTCTTCATGGTCTAGAGTTTTGCAACACAATGGTAAATTGGAACTAAAACCGTCGTTTTAAGCACATATTTTGCCATTGTAACAAATCTACAAGATGTATATACTATTGACACGAGATTTATGATAATCAAATGTTTCTCTTTAAGGTTAGATCGAAATAATTATGTGACCAAAGTCAATGTTATCATCCGCGGAATTGAGTCTAAAAACTTCCTTTTTGGTCAAAAATCTCGTGGAAGATCCCTGTTTTTCCAATCTTTTCTGACTTTACCGCCTCATAAAATGCAAGTGCGTCATTGATAAATATATTGACAATAAGTACTTGTAGCGGGAAGTCTTAGGATTCTAAAAATGTAAAAATCAAATTTTATTGGCTAGGAGAAGGCCCGCGGAATTGGCAAAAATCAAACACAAACTACATTTTCCTCAGTCCCAGCTGCACGCAGCCTTTATTATTATGCGTTCGAGTGTGAATGAAAACAATGACAGCAGTATCCGTCGCTTCCTCCTATACACAGGACGGTGTGAGAGAGCAGTGACGCATGACCTGAGCGATACCTCGGATTTTCTGCGCAAAAGAGAATCGTTTTCTC
>JZLH01S0532859.1:30613-42237 GCA_001188425.1 Eucidaris tribuloides
TCGTGATAAAAGCAATTTGTGTCCTCGTGGGAAAATTGGAGTTAAGCGCTAACGACTACAAATTTTGTTCAGACTAGACTCGTTCGTCTCGCCACGAGTATAAGTGCCTTCAATTTTTCCTCTTAGAAAGGCGATACCCTTTAAAATCAGATATTTTCATAAAATGTATTTATGCTTTTGCCATTTCTATATCATAAAATGAAGTATAATTCGCAAATATGTATACATGATATGCAGTTTCAGGGAATTGTTTTTCGGTCGAGCATTGATAAAAGAGTATGATTTTCATGAATATGAACACAATCCAAAGAGTACGTATCCCTCCTAGACTACTTTCTTATCATTCACAAAACCTATTTGTAAATTTGTACGATATTCATTGCTATCGCATGCTTGTTTCTAAACACAAATCACAGGCTCGTATCACTGCGTTTTGTCTGGCTTCCGCGGCGGACTCTTCTTTCGAGTACGACATCACGGCTGGCTTACTGATCGACTTGCAGGAGTGCTACGGAAACGGCGAGCGGGATCCATCCAGTGAACCAACGTCCAGCTGGTCGGGAGGAGAGTGACGTCATCCGCCAATTGGGCCTAAACGAGGTGAGCAGGAGAAGGAGGCGCTGGAGTTCGAAGCTTGGAACGCGCTTCAAGTGCGGTTCGCGAACGTTGGATGAGCCCAAGCGACCGGACAAACGGGAAGGGCGTGGCTCTCGGAGAAAGAGGCGGAGCTTACGGCTGCAGCTGATGCTGGCCGAGACGGAGGCGACGTCATGCGCAGAAAGCTTGATCGCAGATTGGAGGCCAAGAATGGAGGAGTTCGAGGGCGCGCCCCTGCGCGACTTGCCTGAAACGTCTCAGATGACGACGACGGAGGTATACCATGGCTATAGAGGACAACGAAGTGTGACGTCACTTCTGGTTCAGCAATACGTGTGGACATAAATGGTGGCAGCCAGGTGCAGCGCCGTTGCAGCCTCGTCGCAGTTAGTTGGTTACCAGACAGGAGAAGTGCAGTTTGCGCTGATGGTTTGGCTATTGTCTGCCACGTACTATCCGCAACAGATTTGACTGTCACACTTCTGGACGCTGTTTGTAGTAAGATTAAACATCATGTGCAACATGCCATTCCACTGTCTTCTATACTTATCTCTATGCAACCGTGCCCTTCACAGCCAATCAGAGCCTTGGAATTTGACGCAAATTACTTGTAATGGTACGTTTGACATGATGTTAACTTTTATGAAACCGGGCCCTCTCTCTTTATTGTATGTTTAACGGTATAAAAGCAGAGATGTAACTTGATACAAACAAACAACAAACAAACAAAACAAACAAATTCTGTATGATAATGCTTTGAATTTGAAAAAATCTGAGTTTGCTGGTCTACATACGATTTATGTCTCTAGTGCCAGTATGAGAATGAAAGGCCCAAAAAGATATTGCACCTCAAAAACCATGCAATTGAACACATTGAAAGTGAAATCCGTGCATGGCGGTTTTACTGATCTTCAGATTAAAACACAGTCATGTCCTTCATAAACATGAGTGATTTTTTTGTGTGTGTGCTGTGAGAGGGGTGCAAATGAGATTTCATCTGCCTTAAAAGGTATGAAACATGTTACAGTCAAGAGCTAATGTACCACTCACTTTGATTGATATAGTCCATTTCAGGCTACCCATTGTGGTGGCGGCTGCATGAATGAAAACGCTGGTTCATCGAACACGTTTTGATGATGCATCGTCGTCAAAATACTCTACCACCAAATATTAATCATAGAGATTAGAGTAAAAACCTACAGCAGTGATTCTGAATTAAGAATTTGTGATACGCTGTACGATGACAACTGCCGTTCTTCTAAGGCCCAATATGCTAATAGCTTCCTGTCATAAATAACTTGTATTGATTGCAATTATAAATATTGATTTTTACTTGTAACCGTGCATGAATTGCATTTTTCATTGCAGGGTTTTCCTCACGACAAGGCCCCGTCGCAGAAGAGGCAGGTGGGAAAAGTGCGTCAACCCGACAGCAGTGACGCCAAAGATAGACGCACTCCAGCGGCAGGTTGCATGACTGATCCACGAAAACCAGGGACTCCACCGCACAAAATTTAAATTTCAAGACGGAGATTAGACGAGCGTTTTACAGATATATCCCGACGAGGCATATACGCAGGGGGAACCGAGCTGAGGGCTAAGCTGCCACCAGGCCGGAGAGGGCGATTACGGTCGTTGAAGAATACGGCTGGTGAGAGCGAATACGAGGGGAGGTCTTTGACAAACTGGAAAGCCGGAGTCGCTGAGGAAGCTAAGTCACATTGCTGGTGCGCATGAATGCCACGCAGTAGCGGCGAAGCATACGTGTTAAGGCAATACGAGACGAAGTTACGAATCACAAGTCTCTTTGCTCAACACCGGGAAGGGGTGTGCAGATCGATGCGACGTTCAGATCGTGACTTCCGAATATTCAAAACGAACAGTTGCGGACGAACTGGGAGAAAAACACAGTGCAAAGCGGCTCGAACGAGACTACGTCTTCTTGCTGATACGCAAGCCGGTGACGCTTGATGGCGCGTACAACAGAGATAGCACCAACTGGAAGAAGAATTGGGTGCGTATGCCTAGAGAGCAGCAAATATAGCGCCTGTCGTTAGAATTAAAATCAGAGAACCTGAAAAGGACAGAAACATTCGATAGGTGACACAAACACACACCCTGGACAGAAGGTAATTAGTAAGCCCAAGTTGGCATGTGAATGCTAAAAGCCAGAAATTGAAAAGAATCCATAGAAAGGTCTACAACAGACAACCCCAATTGATTTCAGGGAACGATAAGTAAAAGAATCTGAATGCAAACCATCTAAAGGAAAAGAGGAAAAAGTACCACTAAGTGAAGTCGACGGAAAAATTTAATCATAACTGAACAAATCTCCACTCTAAATCAGATAAAGGAATTTCTTCAGGACAGAAGAACAATGCTTTGATAGGGAAAGAAACGAAAAGTGAGCCGACAGGACCAGAATTCAAAACAAGGTTTAGGAATAGAAAATAAAATCTCGCCGTCAAAGATTCAAAGAGATACCCGTATCGACAGAAAAGGAGAGTAATCTGCTACCAGAAACAGATAAACAAAATGACTCATTTGTAAAAGATAAAGCGGAGTACAGAAAAAGCGACAAAAATGCTCCGTCAAAAACAATCGAGAAACCTTCTGCGCAGATTTTAAAAAGACACCATTGACCGACCAGAACAGATAAGAAAAACAGTATTGATTACCCGAAAAGAGTTTTATAAAAGATTCAAGATCAACGTCTGAACAAAGGGAGGAAGCAGGTTGAAGAAAAAGAGGAGAACAGATGAGCGAAAAGCCTTCCATAGATACGAGTAAGCAAAAGCTAATTCGGAACAAGAAACCAAGCCTTCGGCAAAAATAAAAAGGATCAGTCATTTAGAACGCAGGAGCAAGTAATTCTTCCAACTAGAGATAGGAACAAAACTAAAATACAGGCTAGAAGATTTTCAACAGGAACAGAAGAGAAGACAATTTCCAATGCAAAGAGAAGAAAAAGCTCCTACAGAGATGGCAACAGAAATTTCTGGCAATTTACTGGAAGGAGGCAATGGGGCAGGATTAGTAAAGAACATTTAGTTGATATAGAAAGATCTTATGAATCCGAAGTGAAAATATTAGGGACCTTCTTCACTTGAAAAGGGGAATCTTCCAGCTCAAGTAAGGTGAAAAACAGGTGGGGAAGAATTGAAACAAAATGTCAAAAGAACAGAAAGGAAAGATACTGATGTGAAAAAAGGTGAAACTATATCTGGAGGAGATAAACAGAAATGAAACATGAAAGAAAGTACGCAGTCAGAGGAAGGAACAATCCTTCTGGGGTATCGAAAGATCGTTCTCGCAAATGTAGTCAAAAGCAAATGTAGTAGCGTGATGATTGAATCTGCAACAGAATAGCAGGTGACCAGCCTAAACAAGGCACCGAACAAAACCACAGTCAATTTCAGGAATTCAAGCTAAACAGACAGAGCAGAAAGAAGGTGTAGAAATCGATAAAACGGATTTAGCTAAGGATGAGGAGACAAAACTTACTGCAAAGAAAGAAACACTTCCAACGCCAAGAAAACAGAAACAGAAACAGACTGGAGTAACTGAGAAACCTCAGGGTGGGGCACAACCTGAACATACACCGGGAACAAAGAGGAAGCCTCTAATAGCAACGAGGCAACACTGGTCCTCAATTGAAAAAACGGCTTTACTATTTATGTCGAACACACCTCTGTCTGGAACAGACACAAGAACATGGCCCCGTAAGAAAGGTAAACCTTCCAAAGGGTCAACAGAGACAGAAAAGCAAGAAACAGTAGGTAAAGGGAGTGAATTGTCGAAGTCGAAAGAAAAATTATCAGAAAGGGATGAGGAAAAGAAAGATTCGACAAGTACTGAAACGGAGACTGGGAGAAAATCACCAGTAGTCAAACCGAAGACACATCTTCCGGGGGGAGACAAGAAATCTCCAAAAGTTAAAGAAAAGACACATGTTCCGGGGGGAGAAAAGAAATCTCAAAAAGTCAAAGAAAAGACACGTGTCCATGAAACAGGAAAACAGGCCGGAAAAGAGTCGGAGAAGAAATCCCCTAAAGTCAAAGAGAAAACACAAGTAGATGGGTCAGAAAGCAAACACGTCACAGAAACAGCTAGGCAATCCCCCAAAGTTAAATCAAAGACACATGCGACAGGAAAGAAAGAAACCGCCGAAACTGAACAGAAACCTCTGACCGAACAAGAAAAGAAACACGGTGCCGCGAAATCAAAGAAACATTTTAAAGGGTTAAAGCTATGGTGATCACAGTACATTGCAGCCATAGGTGGTTTTGACGCGTTTTCGGTTTGATTGTAATTTTGAAGAAAGTTTAGGAAAGTTGATTCTGTATTTTTCATTTACATTTTGTTGTTATTGTTTTTTTTTGCATAATCGATAAGCATTTCCTTTGCTGTTATGTAAGGATTTTGTTTGATCTATGGTTTACTTTAACGATATGTTTGCGGGACATTTGAAATTATTATAGGTGTTTTGTTGGATTTAGATAAACATAGACATCAATAATCCCTTTTGTGAGTTTTTGTTTTTCCATTTTTGTAAATTCTTAAATACAGCTCAGATCATATACATGCAGTTCCATTTTGTCATGTGTTTAAGTTCTCATTTAAGAGCAGAATTTGTTTATTCACAGTGAGAAAAATAGGTTCAACTTTGCACCTTTAGCAATGTCACACTAGGAGCACCTTTACGGGTACAACTTTGCACCTTTCACACTGAGTGCACATTTTAAGGTGCAACTTTGCACCTTGAAAGGTCTGAAAGATGCAAAGTTGCACCCGTAACGGTGCTCCCAATGTGACATTGGTGTGCACCTTTAAAGATGCAAAGTTGAACCTTTTCTTCTTAGTGTGTACACATGTAATAAAGAGGTAAGGCATTTCTTTTGTTATTTGATTGACCACTTTTGAGAACTCATCAATTACCGGTTACGTTACTGTAGTCAAGATCAATAATCTCTCTTCGCAAATTGTAGACATTTTGAGACCTCAAACTTTTTTCTTGTATTTAGTGCAATTGTCACTGTATTCGTTTTAGTTATATGTACGATTGGAGAAGTATGAATAATTATGCAATTCCTCGTTTGGTGTTATATATATTTCTTGTTGAGAAAGTGGTGCAGAATCATAATAGAATTTGGCATGAAATGAGACATTTCTCATACATTATTGATTGATCATTTTCGTGTGAGTCACTTTGCGTACAAAACTATTGTGACCTGAAAAGTTGTGAACTGTGTGCCTGGACGTTGTGACTTGTTCGTTCAATCAGTTCAGTGGCAAAACTAGTACTATGCCCTCTACGTTCACAATAGCGTTACTGTTCTTTCCCAGTGATATTCCGTTATTTGCAACTTGTTATTCTCATGAATGCGTCTTCAATTGGGATTAATATTTTTCGTTGTTTTGAGAAAAAAAATACATCCGTATATTTTCCTGTCATTCCTACATGAGTAGAGGTGTGGCGTATTTTCCGTGTGCCATAAATTGTATCAGTATGTATATTATAATTGCGATAATCGTATTATATATAAAATGACTTTGACAGTCGTGCAGCAAAGTGATTGTAACATTGCCTTTGCACCGGGTAATTGTTTTTTTTCTAAGTGGTGATAGTGCAAATGAATTATCTACAGTAATTACACGATGGCTTATATCTGAACGTGTCTAAATGTGCATATTATTATTATTATTAATTATATATTAGACTGTCACATTTTATCTAAGGAGCACAATATTGTATTTATTAGTACTTGTTTTACTAAGTGTTATTTATTTAATTTGTTGTTATTATTATTCAATTCTTATTGTATTGACAAGTTTTTAAAACAACCGGTTACTTTGTAGAAAGTAAAGTTCTGTTTACATCAGTTAATCATGGTGATCACTTGTATAACCTATTTCAGCTAAATTACATAATATTAACACTCACACTAAAAAGTGCAAAACCAAATGTGATACTCTCTAAATGTCATGGACCTAATTCCCAAGAAGCGTAATTAGGGACCACTCCTTTTGGAGCTAGATTACGGAGGTAAAGTTTTAGGAGAGTGAAAAAACGTGTTTTGGAGCTAAATTTCTTAGGTCTTTTTTCCACTCTCTCAAAGTTTTTGCTCTGAAATTTAGCTCGAAAAGGAGTGGTCCCTAATCACATTCCTTAAGGAGTGCGAATTAGTCCCGTGAGATTTACAGAGTACATTTTTCTTAGATTTTGTTTTGATAAAATTTATGTTTGAATTTCGACTGTGCTGTATGACAATAACAAATCCGAACAACTGAAAAGCTCAGTTCTGAAACCAGATAAATCCACCTTTCATTATTTTTTTTCTTCAGTATTTAGTGTGCACTAATCTCTTATTGATCACTGGGCACACAATTATAGCCACATTCAGTTGAGTGATTTTCATGAGAGAAATATGACAATTTAAGAAAATAAATATTATGTTATTATTCAGTTTAATATCTAAATAAAAAGTACCTTTTTTAAGTAGAAACTAAAAAAAAGTAGAAACTACTTTTATTTCAAAGAGCGAGTTTAGTTCCTGTGATTATATCTTGTGCTGCCATAACTTCGCAGTAGAGAAGTTGCAAAGGATTTTTTTTTTTCACAATTGTCTTAAATGGATTTATCTGATTTTAGAATTGAATTTTGCAATGTGGGGATTAAAACCAATTATGCAATTTTAATGGATGGATTACAATGATTGTATTATCTTCTTTGATGTCTCCAGTGGAAACCAATTTCCACATTTACAATTTGCCAGGGCACCCTTCCCCCCCCCCCCGCCATCCCTCCCACTGAGTTGTCAGTCTCTGTTGGGAGAAATTTGGCCGGGAAACTCCCTAGAAAAGTTTTGTTTGGGAAAAATTTTCCCTACGACCCCTCCCCCCCCCCCATGTAGTGCTTCCTGCAGTGCTTACTGCATTATATGACATTGGTGGCTCCAGAGTCGAATGAAAGAAAGGCATTGACATAAATGTGTTCAGGACAATTCCAATGTAAGATTGCCCAGGCGACAAACGACTTCCCCCCCCCTCCCCCTCCACAAAGGTTAAAGGTTAGTGACATGATTGGGAACACTTGAAAATGCCTCAAGAACCAAATGAGTTGAAATATATACCAACTATACACTAGCAGGAGTGGATCTCCCATGGGAGGATTTGTCTGTAATACATAGGAGTATCTTAATTTTATCCGGGGACGATAAAAATAAGCCCCATAGAGAGCCACACAGCCGGTTTCCATGCTACGAGTGATATTGACATTGTTTATTTTAGAATGAGTCAACGTTTGACTACAAGATTTTCACAGGAGAGTCATTGCATAGTTTATTTGATTCTAGAGTAGTTTCAGCCCAAGTTGAGGACTACCCCCTATCATGTCATTTACCTTTAAGGGGTACTCATTTATTAACAGAGAAGCATCCCTCAAGTTCTTGTTGTCGAGATGAGGGGGGGAGGGGACGTATGATCTCCGTGACAAAGCCTGCAAAAATCTTGATATGGGGGTTGGGGTGGGGGGGGGGGTCCGTGCCCCTATGCTCAGTGGATCCACCACTGTAATAGATCTTGGTATGTTCAATGTAAACTTACGTTGAGTTATTTGATTGTAGAGCAGATATTTTTTCTGGTTCAATGTATTTTTTTTTAATTTACGTCGACTTTATTTATCTGTTTCCTATTTTTGAAGTGATTTGCAAATATGATTTGATTTATGTTGCACTTTTGGAGAAGGGAAGGGCGGGGGAGGGGTTCTCTTTAGAAAGTGTTGTAAGTTCCATTGTGAATCAAGCCAGGGATGTTCAGAAATGAAAGAAGGAAAGCAAAGTGTGAATTCTCGTGACCTCGTATTACCCAATGTATTACGGCAGGTTGGGCTTTTGGCAGTTTTCTTATTTCATTTCGTGTACCATTTCACCATTAATTTGCGTATACCACTAGGCTACTTGTGCGTGTACAAACGAAAGAACGGCCATGAATCGACATGCTCGAACATGTACGCACTTTTAAGGGAGCTGCAATATTGTAATGTACACAACACATTGTACGAATCATCTCGAATTCGGCGCGTGTATGTTTTGTACAAAATGAATAAACGATGCACATGAACTATAAATATCCAAGAGCGTCCATTATTTATTACAGACGTCATGGCTGTGGAATTACTTAGTCTGTGCATGTATTATAAATGCACGACCTTGATGGATTAAGATATATAAACACAAATAGCGCCACCAGTGGCGACGCTCATACAATCCAAACGCCGTCTGTAAGCCTACCCCTTTCGAAATTGACCAAGAAATTCCCGTCATGCATTGCGATACCGGCCCGAGCGGGAACCACACAGGCCGCTAATACAATTGGGTAATTAACACGGGGTCACGTGACTGGTGAATGAATATGTCAGGAATGATATCTGTTTCTCATCTGTTGTGTTTTGTATCGCGGCATCTAAACAAAATGGAAGCTGTCGATGATTGGTGATAAGATTTATATTAGCCACCGCGATGTCATGCCTTTTCCTTGTGGCAGTCGTTTACATTTCGGTGACTAAAGTCGCTAGGTCTGCGACTAGTGTCGTTGGCGACGGCTCTTTTGGAGTTCTGGCGACAGCGCAACACGGTCCAGTCTTCAAAGAGTCACTTCACGGCTTTGTGCTATCCAGAGAAGATGGAACCAGTGTGAACGGGGCGCGGCATCGCTATAGTCGACCGTCACGGTGGTACACGTGTCTCCAATGGTGAAGGGAGAGTCCTCAGCGCTCGACGTATGTTCTGTAATGGAATGATTGTCGTGGTTCATTCGTGATCCACGTGACAGCTAGTCTAGCTTCCAGATATTTAGATTACCTTATCCTATAGAGAAACTACTATCTCGAGTCAACTGCTTTGGCTAAGAGTATTGTCTTGAATTATTTTCTCAAACATGGGACTGACAGAGAGTGTGTGTACTCTGGAAGTAGAAAAAGTCGCTGGTGGACAATGAGTCTACTCTGGAGGTAGAAAAAGTTGCATGGTCTGGATCCGAGACTACGTGAAAACATCATTTCATTCTGTGTTAGTAATCAAATGATTTACTGAGGCCTGTAAGGGTGTACTGGTTTGTGTTAAATCAAATACTCATGCAGTCGAGTTACACCAGGAAACTACATATATGTTGCGTTTCATCAGTTTGTTGCACAACACTGTCGTGTAAATTGGAGACCTCATGAGATC
The DNA here is from genome assembly GCA_001188425.1 of Eucidaris tribuloides. NCBI lineage: Eukaryota > Metazoa > Echinodermata > Echinoidea > Cidaroida > Cidaridae > Eucidaris > Eucidaris tribuloides. Next base: position 40,438 of record JZLH01S0532859.1, read on the forward strand.
GTTAGGATCAAGAACAACTTTAAGAAGAGTTGAACGGGCATTGAGAAGATTGGAAGAAGTAAAAATGCCTTAAGAACCAAAAAGATTGAAACTTATACCAATACTTACACCAGCCCGAGCGTATGTCTTGGCTGGAAGATGTGTCTCAAATTTGTTAATTTGTGAAGAAACAAGCGTTCATTTACCGTTTTTTGAATTTATTCTGGTGCCCTGATAGAAATTGATCCTATACAAAGCTACACAACAAATGCGCCTGCCACAATAAATGCTGATGGTGATTTGTTAATCAGTAATAAACGTTTCACCTTGAAATTTAGACAGCAGAAACCTTGAACAGTGCACTTGATTCTAGTTAACAAGAAGCAAGGACCTTTTACAATCCTGCCATTTGCCTGCTAGAGCAGACATGTTGAAAGAGAAAGAAATGAAGGTTTTGTTGAGTATTGTTACCATGGTCTAGGTATGTTTTAAGAAAGGGTCTATCGGTTTCATTTGTAGACTTATTAGAAATTTAATATTAAAACTTGTTAATTGGTCAGAAATACTGCGATACTGTCGTCGCGAAGTCTACGTGTATCAGTCACAGCGGCAGTACAATAGCTATAACAGTACCCACAATGCATAGCTCGTTGCCGTAGTTCTCATCTCTCGTCACTTCCGTTACGATTCGCGTTGATGTCTGGTGATGACACTTCTATGATAATGATATGTCCTGCCTTCCGGTACACGTGGAATCACTGTGTTTACATGTAACTCGAACCCCATTCCAGAGTAGATCATTGACCCAGATCTGTTAATCACATCAAAATCTATATATGGGACTATGGGTCAAACTATTGCCCCCACGCAATTCTTGAGGTCGTCATATAAATGACAAGTAATGTAATAGCTGTAACTATTAGTGCGTTAAATCATCCATCATGATATTCTTAGCTCTCGCTGTTTGTTTGGGTAGAAGTGTATGAAGTCGCGTGTGCTTAGTGAATAGGTCTACATATGTCATGGTTACATTCCAAGAACGATTATCGTGGAGGTTTAGATAACCAAACTGACATGAACACGTAAATGGATCACTCAAAATATTGCTTCTCAGGTTTGAAATGTATTTATCCCAAAATAGAACGAGAAATATTTTAATAAATGTGAATCGTGAATGATCAATATTTGGAGAAAAAAATACACGATCAGTTGATAAACGGACACAACATTTACCATGTCATGCAATATGAGGTAATTAATTTGTTGAATGCTTAGTTGTTCTTTTTTATTTCAGTATTAGTGAAATGTTTAAACGATGTCTCAACGCTTATGGGCGTCCCCCCCCCCAACCCCCATTATTGTCAAATTAATGATAATTGGGGGGGGGGGTGTTTGGGGAAAATGTCGCCCGCCCTAATTTGTTTTAGTCATACTCAAAGACATACTCAGGCAGTATTGCATCGATTATAAATGTAGTTGTTTGGCCGTAGAACGGGTTCTCAGCTGACCTTTTTTTTTGGCTTGTCGCGTCGTAGTCTAGGTTCTAGCCGTTTCTATTTCGGTTTAATTTATTTTCGGGCGACGCAATCACTGGGGTAATCGCCCTCACTCGGCTTGGCGCGATATTCGAGTATTGGCTGCAACTCGGAAAAATTAAACCGAAATAGAAACGGCTAGAACCTAGACTAGTCGCGTCGCTGTTTGGTCGTGAACAGAAATGATTTGGCCTTGATATCGGTTTCAGCCTCAGGTGGACCTGAGGAGCGTCTTTTATCGACTCATTATTTTAGCCCTGGTTTGGCCATGGAACAATTCCCGTCG
>JZLH01S0532859.1:42262-67483 GCA_001188425.1 Eucidaris tribuloides
AATTCGGCGCGTTATGTTTTACAAATAAATAAACCGATGCACATGAAACTATAACATACCCAACTGCGTTGCATTATTTATACAGAGCGTCATGGCTTGTGGAATTACTTAAGTCTGTGCATGTATTATAAATGCACAACCATTGAAGGATCTAAGATATATAAACACAAATAGGCCACCAGTGCGACGCTTATACAATCCAAACGCCGTCTGTAAGCTACCCCTTTCGAATTGACGCAATGAAATTCCGTCAGGCATTGCGTAATACCGCCCGAGCGGGTGAACCACACCGGCCGCTAATACAATTGTGGTAATTAACACGAGGTCACGTGACTGGTAAATTGAATATGTCAGGAATGACTATCGTTTCGCATCTGTTGTTGTTTTTGTATCGCGGCATCTAAACAAAATGGAACTGTCGATGATTGGTGATACAGATTTATATAGCCACCGCGAATGTCATGCCTTTTCCTTGGGCAGTCGTATTACAATTTCGGTGAGCTAAAGTCCCTAAGTCTTGCGACTAGTGTTGTTGGCGCACGGCTCTTTTGGAGTTCTGGCGACAGCAACAACACGTCCGAGTCTTCAAAGAGTCACATCAGGCTTTGTGCTATCGCAGAGAATGAACCAGTGTGAACAGCGCGGCATTGGCTAGTCGACCGTCACGGTGGTATCACGTGTCTCCAATGTGAAGGCGAGAAGTCCTCAGCGCCTCGACAGTATGTTCGTAATGAATGATTGTCGTGGTTCCTTTTCGTGTATCCACGTGACTACTAGCAGCTCCAGATATTTAGATTACGTTATCCTATAGGAGATAACTACTATCTCGAGTCAACTGCTTTGGCTAAGAGTATTGTCTTGAATATTTGTCTCAAACATGGACTGACAGAGAGTGGTGTGTACTCTGGAGGTAGAAAAAGTCACTGGTGGTATGTGGACAATGAGTCCTACTGCTGGAGGTCAGAAAAAGGTCTGGTGCAGGTGTGGATCCGAGACCCTACGTGACAGCCTCATTTCATTCTGTGTTAGTAACAAATGATTTTACGGAGGCCTATAAGGGTGTACCTGGTTGTGTTATATAGGGAGAAGGCACCGGCAACTAACAGGCATAATTAGAAATTAAAGAGGCATTGAGAGTATTGTGGGAATTATGGTAATCTGGTGATAAGAGCAGCCTAAATAAGGCTACTGTTGAACACTCACACTCAGCGAGCCCTATACATTAGTTAATTTGTGTTTATTTTATGTCTTGCAAGTCCTATCTTAAAGGCAACTAGGCAGGTTCACGCTGACATGAGTTGGTTTTAAATAAAAGTCAGAACAATGAGAGAAACATATAGTGAAAGTTTGGCGAAAATCCCCTAAGAATAACAGAGTTACTGAAGTTTCAATAATTTTATATTGTGACGTCCACATTGCGACACTCCCCATATGTCATGGTGATATAAATCCATAAAAGTGCGTTTTCTGCAGAAATTCTGAAAAATGATCTTTACCTAATGGCAATTTCATATCATTGATTCAGATAACATTATTCCACACATGCCACTATGAAAAGAACTCTATATCAATTATCATGAACTGTTAAAAAATTGGCAATTTATGGAATTTATATTACATTGACATCAGGGAAGCGCTCGCAATGTGACGTCACAAATTTAAAATTTTGAAAGCTACATAACTCTGTTATTTCTTTGATGGATTTCGCTCAAACTTCACTAATATTGTCCCCATCCTCATTTGTTCTGCTTTGAATTTAAGCCAACTCGATATCAGGGTGTGAACCATTGCCTCTTAAGATAAACATTGGCAGAAACATCATAGGGAGGAGGAGCTTATCGATCAAACAGTGCATACATTACTACGCGTGACTAACAGCACGTCGGTGCATGCATTCTGTCATGCTTTGGCTCGGTTTCAGCAATGTGTACGCGCGATCTGATATGGTTGGCAAGAACTCAAATGTTTTCTTAACTTATGCCTGTTAGTTTTCCGGTGCTTCTCCCTTTAATCAAATACTCGTGCAGTCGAGTAACCAACATGGCAGGGGAACTATGTGAATTTCGTCAGTTTGATGCTCAACACCGTCATGTTAATTTGAGACGCCCATAGGCGCGTTAAACGAGAACATCGGTTAGCTAAGAGTAGAACTGGCGATTTAGATAAGTGGAAGAAGTGAACGCCCCCCCCCCCCAAGAACCAAATAGGTTGAACGACTTATACAATGTTACACCAGTCCGAATGTATCTGCCTGGCTGGAAGATCGCTTGAATTTGTTTATTTGTGAAGAAAACAAGCAGTTTATTTACACCCGTTTTTGAATTTATTCTGGTGGCCCATGATAAGAAAACTTGATTCCTATCAAAGCTACACAACTAATTCACCTCCACCAATGAAGTACTGCAATGGCGATTGTTTAATCAGTAATACCGTTTCACCTTGGCTTTGAAATTGGACAGCTAAGAGAACCTTGAACAGTGCACTTAATTCTAGTTAACAAGAAGCAAAGGACCTTTTACATCCTGCCATTTTGCCTGCTAGAGGCAGACGTTGAAGAGAGAAAGAAATGACGGTTTGTTGAGTATTGTTACCATGTTCTATGGTAGTTTAGGAAAGGTCTACTCGGCTTCATTTGTAAGACGTATTAGAAATTTAATATTAAACTTGTTAATTGGTCAGAATACTGGGCGACCTGTCGTCGCGAAGTCTACGTGTATCAGTCACAGGCGAGCAGTAGCAATAGCTATAAAAGTACGCCCACAATGCGATAGCTCGCGTTGCCGTAGTTGCTCAATCTTTGTCACTTCGCGTTACGATTCACGTTGACTGTCTGTGATGACATTCTATGATATATGATATTGTCTCTGCCTCGGTACACCGTGGAATCACTGTGTTTACATGTAACTCGAACGCCCATTCAGAGTAGATCCATTGACCCAGATCTGTTGATCAACATCAAAATCTATATATGGGACTAATGGGTCAAACTCTTGCCCCGCACCGCAATTCTTGAGGACGTCATATAATGCACAAGTAATGTAAAACTGTAACTATTAGGCGTTAAATCATCCATCATGATATCTTAGCTCTCACTCTGTTGCGTTGGGTAGAAGTGTATGAAGTCGCGTGTGCCCTATGAAATAGTCTACATATGTCAATGGTTCACATTCCAAAAAGCGTTTAAAATTAAGATAACCAACTGACATGACACGTAGATGATCACTCAAAATGTTGCTTCTTCAGGGTTTCATTGTATTTATGCCCAAAATAGAACGAGAAATATTTTAATAAATGTGAATGCGTGATGATCAATATTTGGAGAAAAAAAAATACACGATCAGTTGATAAACGGACACACCTACCATGTCATGCAATATGAGTTAATTACATTTGTTTGAATGCTCAGTTTTTTTTTATTTCAGTCAACGTGAACTTAAGTGAAATGTTTAAACGATGTCTCAACGCTTATGGCGTCCCCCCCCCCCCCACATTATGGTCAATAATGATAATGGGGGGGGGGGGGGGTTGTTTTGGGGAAATGTCGCGCGCCGCTAATTTTTTTTAGTCATACTCATCAGACATACTGCAGGCCAGATGCACTCGATTAATAAATGTATGTTGCCGTAGAACGGGTTCTCAGCTGACTTTTGTTTTTTTTTGCTTGTCGCTCCGGATGTTGGTTCTGAACAGAAATGATTTGGCCTGATATCGGTTTCAGGCCTCAGCTGGACCGAGAAGCGTCTTTTGTCGACGTCATTATCTTTAGCCCTGGTTGGCCATGGCAACAATTCCCTTCGCCCCTCTACACGCCTTATTCGTTGTTTTTCTCGAGATGGAATGTAATTACTAGAGCTCAATAATCATGGCTGACTTGAGATAAATCAGTGATATAAAATGTATAACCTTTTTCGCCGTATCTCGTGACGATCATGCATTACAATGCATTCTGGTACATAAACTACGTCCCAACGACCATTGCAACAAGACATGCCAGTCAAAAGATGAACGATATCACATCCGTTTGTCTTTGGATCATGCGTGAGCCTGCCGTGCCTCGGTGAAACTAAATATCGTTACGGTGGCTTTCTCGAGTTTTCATTTGTAACGCTATCCCGTCTGCCGATTGAGTTATACCACGTTGGCACAGGGCTTGTTGATAATCGGAATTTAAAGTGACATTGGCATCTGAAGAGACAGAACGATAAACGATTACAAACACACAATACCACCAATACCCATCATACATTGTGCCTTCACTTCCCGTGTAGCAATTACTCGCTGTTGTGTACGGAACAATTTCGGATCTAATGCTCGTGTTCTAATCTGTTGACTGATACGCAAATCTAGCCAGGGGCTGTTGATGACATAGTTTGGAGCTGACTTCCGTAGATGTTGAAATAGCGGACGGTTACTGACCGTGTACACACCGGGCTTATTAGTTACGGAGTCTGTGAAGTGATACATAAACGAAGAATACAAACAAACTGATGAGAGGGGAGATAATTGCCTAGTTTATTTCACTGTATGATAAACTGGATAATGTTGGACAAATTTCATTTGATGGGATCACTGTTTGTGGTATTTTTAATGGATAATCGATATCAGATAACGTTTACAGCGTCATTTTACCAAACCTGATGCCTAAACTAAAATGTACGGTATTGTATTCAGGTGTTTCGTCTGCTAGTCTTTCAGTAATAATAGTCTGCTTGTTTTTCTGCAGTTATGCATATTTTACTGGAAAATATAGGTAGTTACCGAATTATAATAAAAACAAGTTTATAGTGGCAACCTAGCTGTTTGTAAAAGGGACACCCAGCCTTTAAGTAGAGGAAGTGATGAGGTGGTTTACTCAACTGGCATACGAGTTTAATTCCCAGGTAACGTCAACCCTACACAGAAGGTAATAAAACAAAACTGTTATTGGATTTAATGACCTGTCACTTAGGCGATGTTTAGATTTTTCAAAGATGACATATGTCTTCAGGGATCTTGTCCATCAGGCGTTATGGAACGACTACATCAATCTAATCCGATCCATTATCGAGCCTTCATCGCTAATTAGTTATCCTTGCTCCAAATTGTTTCGTCGATTGGGCTACGAGCTTGGCGGGGTGTTGCGGTGATAATGTACGGTAGCCTCGTTGTGTTACGTTACGGTGGCCTTATTGTACCGAGTGTTCCTTAAAGGCAGAGCGTCTCTTTTACATGCCTAAAATTAATATTGTGTAAATCACTTGTATATAGAAGAAAATGCCATCTAAGAACCTGTAGCACAGTAAAGGATACTTTGTTTTAGTGGAATTATAGTCACCGTTAGACTCTGATTTGAATGTTTGTCTCGTAGAGACGATTACTCCCAGCATATAGAATACACTGTAAGCTGACCGTTGGTTTGGGGAACATTTGTCAAAATCCGGGTAATTAATGATCTTCAGATTTCACAGACACGTCCTTCATACATAGACTGAGGGCATGAATGATGATTTGCTGCTAAACGAGAGGGGTGCAAATGAGACTCTCTGCCTTTAAAACTGTATCGGTATGACAGTTCTAATTGCATTCCGTTTTGGCACACGACCAGTAAGATGAATCTCGAGCTGATGTGTTTTCCTCATGGCGTCTCGTGTAACCAGTTAATATTCTTTCAGCATGGCAGACCATCTGGTCGCACTGCTCTTCGTTGCGTGTATTCGGTGCGAGACAATTCAGACTTCAGAGTGTAGCATGGACATGTTTCAAACTATATCATGATGAGCACAATTACAACAATACTAACACTTAATTACTTCAAGAGGCGACGAGTAATGGGATCGTGTGACTGTGTGATAATTTAATGAATAGTTGTATGAATCAAGGTACATGTAGATAATCTAATTGACTGTTTATGCTTATTGATTAAGATTACCAATCATGGCGTTGCATTGGAGTATAGATTCCTAACAGAATCACATGAACATACTGCATCACACAGATATATCAATATCAATGTGAATGGAAACATTTTGCTGTATAATATGACATTCTTGTTATCGTGTGAGAGAAATAACATCCCATGTGTTTTATATCTACAAGAATCTAATTAACGTAACCATTTATTGCAATTAAATAAAAATTAAATTCCTGATAGAATCAGATAACTTTACGCGGACATATCAATGTTAATATTCTGTAAAATGTTATTGTGTAATACATGTATGATATCCCTTGAATGAAAGAAGAAAAATGAATGTATACTCTATTATATATTAGAGGAATGAATGTGGCATCACATCACATGAAACTTATCATTCGATTATAAAACAAAATAATGTAACACGATTCCGTCAGATTCACCTTGTCATCAACATATTAATGAGTCAGTAATTGAAGAGTGTAGAATAAGCAGTACTTAAGTCACATTTTGACGAAATTGAGTTCAGTGATTGTTTTGAAGTCGATACATGACGGAAATTTTTTTGACAAAATTTTGGACAATTTGACCCTTCCCTAGTAGGAGTCAGGTGAGGGGTCAACCGGGGTCAAATTTTTAACTTGGTCTAATTTCTTCAAAATGTATCTCAAATTACTCGACTGGTTACAAGAATTAAGAAAATATATAATTTATCATGTATTTTGTGCTTTGTTGATGAGATATGGGGTCACTTCCTGTCAAAGGTCAAATGAGGTCAAATTTAAAACAACGTCCAAATTTCACAAATTGCGTATCAAATTGTCTGTCTTACAGAGGACATTCCAAAAATATATACGATTAAGTGTTTTTGACATTCATTTATTCAAGAAATGCATTTGTTTTCCTGAGGCACTTGCTTTTTGAAGAAGTACTACTTAAGTCCACAGTATTGATTATTGATTATTGATTATTGGAAATCGACAAGTGTGACAATGTTTGTTTTTGTCTTATACTCATGTTTTATTGTGTCAATTAACTTCACCAAGTTTGGATGTACAACTCAAACAATTGTGATCTGTAGACAAATTTGAAAACTTTGAGCCTTTGTTTCTCAAAAGTAGTATTATTCGACTTAAGTACTTCTTAGTCTACAGTCTTCAATTTCACTGTTTAAAGTTTTCACTTTGCGCGATAACATAGTATCATTGTATTGCATACTTCAAAGGAACAGTGTCAACACTCAATAGTACTTGATCACGGCTATATTATACACACCACAGAAATACACACAATGACAATTGCTTGCCCACCTACTATGTTCAAATTTATGTATTAAGTCATACATTTCAAAAGAATTAATAACCTACTGTTGCGATTTTATGAAGTAATATTAGTAGAATGCTCTCATACTGGGATATACAAATAGCTGTTAACCCCTTGGAGACGATTTAATTTATCTATAACACGCATTTTCCATACAACCCCAACACGAGTTAACTCGTATATGGACTACAAGAAATGCAATATCTGTCAGGTGTTGAGAGTTCAAATTTGAACCTACTTAATATGATTGCTTCCCATTTCTCCTCCCCTCCTCCTGCTTCTCCTACATCTTTCCCTCCTCCTACCTCCCCCTGCTCCTCCTCCTCTATTTGTCCTACTATATTAATCTTGCTCGTCGTCTTCTTTCTACCCCTTCTCCTCCTCCGTTCTTGTGTTCGTCTTCCTCCGTCGTTGTCGTTGTCATTGTCGTCATCGTTTTCTTCATCTGTTTTTTTCTCTTCTTCTTCTTCTTCTTCTTCTTCTTCTTCTTCTTCTTCTTCTTCTTCTTCTTCTTCTTCTTCTTCTTCTCTTTGTCGTCCTACTTTACACTACTATTCTACTACCTAATACTACTGACTACTACTACTACTACTACTTTACTATTCTACTACAACGACGGACTTCAGCTACTACTACTACTTCTGCTACTACACTACTACTAGTACTACTTTCTAACTACTTCTACTATTCTATATCACTATACTACCAATGACTACTACTACTACTACTACTCACTACTACTACTACTATTACTCTAATACTATATATCTACTACTACTCACTACTACTACTACTACTAAACTACTACTACTACATACTATCTACTACTACTCTACTACGTAATACTACTACTACTACTACTAGACACTACTCCTACTACTACTACTACTATACTACTACTACTACTACTACGACGACGACGACGACACGACTACTACTACTACTACTACTACTACTACTACTACTACTACTACTACTACTACTACTTCTACTACTACAAGTACTTCTATACTACTACGACTACTACTGCCACTACTGGTACTACTACAGTTGTAGTTGCTGCTGCTACTTCAAATCCTACTTCTACTATTGGTGTATATAATCTAACTACTAGTTATACCACTAATACATCTACCACTTCTGGATTGATAACTGTGTTTATTGTTTATGTTTTAACCATATAACATGTGCTTCAATTTTTGTTCGACAGGTGATTTACTCCTTATAGTGAAAAGCAAGGACGTAACTCAGGAACAACAGGAAAAAGAGTTGCAACAGGCGAAGAGAGAATGCGGACAGGTACGAAAGGAGTGGCTGGTGAAGGAGGCTACGTTACAGCAGAAATTATCAGAGGAAGAATCTCGGAGGGAGGTCGTCGAGCAGCAACTGAAAATAGTCGAAGAGAGAGCGGACGCACTGCAGGTATCGGTCTAATGAATATCATGATTAATGGAAGTAGTATTTAAAGTAGCTGTCAGACATTATATCAATACCACTATGGCTGGTGTATTATTGCATCTACAACTACTACTGCTAATTCTCTATTTTTTGATATTACTGATAGTAACACTACTGCTACTACTTCTTCTTCTACTACTTATACTGCTGCTATTTCTACTATTACTACTACTACTACTACTACTACTACTACTACTACTACTACTACTACTACTACTATTACTACTACTACTATTACTACTACTACTACAACTACTATTACTCCTACTACTACCACTACTACTATTATTTATTAGTACTACTACTACTACTACAAATATTACTTCTACTACTTCTACTTCTACTACTGCTACTACTACTACTACTACTACTACTACTACTACTACTACTACTACTACTACATCTGCTGCTTCAACTACTTCGACTTCTAACTTTGGTACAATGGTACAGCTGTATTTTTCGAAGTTATCATTTTCATGAAAAGGAATTATTGTCAACTATGTAGTTAAGTGTTTTCGTAGTAATTGCAGTATTCATAATACCAGTGAAAATAGTGGAATCAAAATTATAGATAAACCACTACGTTTAATGCAATAAGTATACCCAGAACGTAGCAGCAGCAGCAGTGGAAACAGTAGTAGTAGTAGTAGTAGTAGTAGTAGTAGTAGTAGTAGTAGTAGTAGTAGTAGTAGTAGAAGTAGTAGTAGTAGTAGTAGTAGTAGTAGTAGTAGTAGTAGTAGTAGTAGTAGTAGAAGTAGTAGTAGTAGTAGTAGTAGTATTAGTAGTAGCAGTAGTAGCAGTAGAAGTAGTAGTAGTAGTAGTAGTAGTAGTTGTACTGTAGTAATAGTTGCACTTTAGAAGTAGTTGTAGTAGTAGTAGTAATAGTATTGTAGTAAAAGTAGTAGTAGTAGTAGTAGTAGTAGTGGTGGTGGTGGTAGTAGATGTGGTAGTATTGTAGTAGCAGTAGAGTTGCAGTTGAAGTACACTGAGAAGTGCACTGCTTTTTACATCTTTCAAAAAATGATTCCTTATATTGCAAGTGTATAAGCCCCCATAATATTTGAGAACTGGAGAAAGAACAGTTTATTTTTGTTTCAAATGATTATTATTTCATTCCCAAGATAAATCAACTAAAATTATGTCATTGTTCATAATCTGACGTTATCCAGAAAAGTAATTGAAAATCGCCTGTGTGACCTATCTTCCATTCTCTACCATCATTTTCCAGGAACACCTACAACGAGTGTGCAAGGGCGCCCCCTCCCATGGGGAGGTAAAGCCTGTTCTGCCAGATCTCACCATATCTGATGGCGTCATACCCGATTCGCAGCCACTGGAGGATGGGAAAAATAACGACCAGGTATGTCCAGAAATTATGCCCCTCAATGATACGAGCAAATCTGAAAGTACACCCTCTTGTGATGAATAATGAACAGCTTAAACGCAACTTTTTTCTTTGGCATGTTCCAACGTGATCAAGTTGTACAAATAAAAAAAATGAGAGAAAACAAAGAAACAACAGCATCAATAACAAAAAAAATTGAATCAATATATAACAGTACATAATAGGATTCTTGTTAACAAGGAAAATGATTGTCTGGCCAGGCCTGTATTTTTTTTAACCGACAAGCAAAAACAAAAAACGAGGCAGAAAAAGATAAATAAATAAACCCGAAAAAGCAAACAAACAAACAAACAAACAAACAAACAAACAAAACAAAACGAGGGAGGGGCACCATTTCGGACCCACGGGACCCGTCATTCGTTGTTTTATGCAATAGACAAAGTATGCCTATTTTAAAGGGCTTACCCATTAACTAGAAATGTATTCAAAGTTCATAGAGATGTTATAGATTTTTTTTAACATCTCAGTGAACCTGTAATGTAGTATTGTACTGTCAGCGATCACACCATTTGGTAATGCAAACATTATTTCAAAATATTATTCACATTCGAAATCAAACTAGTACAAATAAAATCAGAAATTTCAATCAAATCATGTGTACATACATAATTGTATTAATATATTCAAAATGTATATCAAGTACTTTGCAACTTTTCGTAACTGTCACAGTACTCTTTATTGGTGTTTCGGCGCTAATTTAAAACAAATGCAAATATTTAAATCAAGTTAAAATATTTTTACTTTAATTTAGACTGTTTGCTATGTGATGTAATCAAAGCTGATCAAAACTTGAATGTATTAAGTCTGTTTTCAATCACAAGCCCTGGCTATCAGAAATACATCTAATGTTTTCGAATAAAAACGGGTGCAGTAAGATCTGATAAAATTATCTTCAGACAAAGATGACCTGATACTGATTATTTGAGGTTTTTGAAACATGACTTTTGACGTATACAAAGATATGTGGAACAGAAATCTTCATTGACAATGTATAACAGTGCAATAAGTTCAGCATACTGATGCTTGAATGATCAATCTTTGTGCGTGTTCATACGGTTATCTGCGGGTTGTATAAGTCGAAAGGTCTTGATAAGCTTCATTTTTCGTATGATTTCGAGGAAAAGGTACATGCACACTAAGTTTGATAACAACGTGGATGAAAACCATCTTAGTCCATAACAGATGGGTTCTATAATATCTCAAGTCTCTCAAAGGCTTTTGAAGGTTAGCTGATGTATGATACTGCCTAAAAACTGTTACGAAGTATCTTCCCGTGAGTGTTTTTTTTTTTTCAGGTTTAATTTTGTTTCACTTTATTTATTTATTTATTTTTCGCTGATCAGCCCACGGACATCGCGAAAGAAAGGGAGAATACCTATTTTTCAAAGAACAGAATTAGCTCAAAATGCCCTTCAAAGAATCGCGTGATAGTCATTACTTCGGGAGAGGAGGGACAACGGGGCAAAACAAAATCATCCCCAGAATTGTCTTACTTCACCTGGGAAACATATAAATATGAGAAATTATGACAGCAGCTTGAAGAGGCCTATATTATCCGTTAATCCACCTTCTAGAACTAATAGCCTATCCCGTAAAACAATACGTTCTACATTAGTAATACTGTACAGGCCCAAACACGAATCGAGCGTAAGATATCGAGAACCCGCATGTCTCATATACTTTAGGTAGATGGGATCCAGCAGTTGTTAAATTATTTCTCATTGTTTCATCTCTAAAAATGATAGCTTCATCTGATTGCCAGTCTTGATATATTTAATGCAGATTCTCAAGGTGTATGTTTGTTCAAGTAACAGGTTAGGTGTACTGTGTTTTCCATTGTGTAGCTCTCGTGAAGAAGGTCTAAATGTTATTTATTTTGTTCAAAAAGGGTAAAATTGATTCTAAATTTTCTTGAGAATGTGTAAGATGGAAAGAAGACTTCTGGCCCCCCAAAAATGCGTCATGCTTATAGCTTTATAAACAAGGTGTCGTGTTTTTAGGTCATTGAATTTGGTGGGCCCTACCGGTAAACGGTAATTGTAATGAAGGATTTTATTTGATGAAACGTTAGAAATGATATTGTATTTTTATGTCAGTAAGGTATGATCCAATGTCATTTGACAAGCATATAAAGTGATTTGTAATGACCAGAAATGAGTGGGTCCTCAAAGCTTGGACAGATGATCAGAGTTGAGGGAGAAAGGTTAAGGATAAGTTTTAAAGATGACACAGACAGCCCTCCTCTTGGACTCCATGCCAGCTTTTTCCTCAAAAGGGGATACTTATGTCAAGATATCAAGACTTTTATTGAAATCAATCGGAACTCTTCTGACTAATATACTGAACGTAAATCTCTGGGGTCCCCAGGTATTATCCATCTGGAATGGGACACTACATAATTCTATTGATACATAATAAACAAACCTTCAAAACTACTAGTACATATAGTACACTGCAAAACAAATTATTGCACCCTCTTTCTGTTAATAGCTCCCTGAATTTGGTATTACACATGCACGTTTTCAATTTCAAATTCAACCATTATTTCAACAACTGACAATTTCGGAAGGAAATTAGTTATGTAAAGCGCTTAACTGTGGCATTTTCAATGTATTAATATTAACAGCAAAATTATATTATTTAATGAAGTATTTTTTTTAATGTAAAACCCCAAAGGAGTCTTTATACTTACTTTTCCAAAATATTAATTTTAAAACGGGTCTTTTATTTTTTCCAAAACGTCGAACGAAGTTTTATTTTGTTGTTGTTGAAAAGTTCACTTGCCAGAAATGTTCATTCATTAAACGCGATGTTCCTTTTCCTAACACGTGGAGGCTTTTAATTTTTGTTAAAAAGTTCACTTGACAGAAATATTCATTTTTAAACGTGATATTCGTATCCTCAAACGTGCAAGCTATTTCGTTAAAATATTCAATTGCAAGAAATAGTTACTTCAGAACGTGTTGTACCGTTCCCTCGTGCAAGCTATTTCGTTAAAATATTCACTTGCAAGAAATAGTTACTTCAAAACGTGTTGTACCGTTCCCTCGAAACGTGGGAGTTTTAATCTTTGTGATGAAAAAGCTGAGACCTTGAAGTAATTAGGATCTTTCTGACATATTGCCAAAGATCAGAAAAGGTAACAAATCCACGGAAAATAACGAAAAACAGCTACAATTAATCAGCCCTAAATGACTAAGAATTGTGTCTTGTGGTCACTCTATTGGTTGTCAAATGGAATATATTTAATGCCTCTTTGATTTATGTTCAATAATTGTCAAATTGAGGTACCTCACTGTAATGTTCGAACTAATCTGTCAAATTACGTAGTACTAGTCAAACGGAATCAAGAGGATTTCAAATTTAAAGGTGTCGATTGGCACGTTAAATTTTTGCATTGTGAGTGTTTTAATTTTTACACTCTTCGGGATCTAATTTTAATTTCAATTTTTAATTTTATACTTCCCTTTTTTCTGCCTGATGATCTATTATTATCACGATGGAAAAGACGGTGATATGAACAAAGGCACAAATTCTGAAATAGTTGGCATACACTATTTAGCAACTGAGTCACAGCTTGAGAAATTGATAGGCCTCTAATTGATCTTTGTTTCTTCCATGTGTGTTAATATTTCCACAGCGAAGAATATTTCTTATAATGTGGTAAATTTAACTTTCTTAGAAACTTACGGATTCCTTTATGTAATGAATATTGTTTTTTATATTGATAATCTGTATGTCAGCTTAATTGGTTAATCTCATGCTCTTGCGCACAACTTATTAGTTACTGCGATTCAATTAATTGATTTATTATTTATATATTATTTTATTACTTTATTGTTATTATTTTCATTATGATCTGATGATGTTATATTATTTTTTTTTTTTATATTATTTTTTATTATTATTTATTATTTTTATTATTTTAATTAGTAATATCGATAATTCCTATATTGTCATTGTAAAACCTTGCATATAATCAACAAGTCTGTCTATTGTTATGCTTCTATGTTAAATTACCACTTATCTCACTTAATATTAGGTTATACTCTAATTTCTTCATTATTTTGCATCCCTTACATTATTTGAGAGACTATCTTCTTTGTCACGTCAATCTTTATATCATCTATCCCCTCCTTTCTAAAGATTCCCTTAAGCTGTCATGATATTTGTTATTTCTATTTAATTGTCCCTCTGGTGAGTGTGTCCCAATTTATTTTTCACTCATCCATATTTTTCGTATCATTTTTTTTTTTTACACCAACAACCCCAGCAGGGGTATTATCTATCGACCTCTTCACAACACGCGTGGCCCGTGAATTTGATTTTATTGCCCTGGGCCATGATAGCTATCAACGACATATTTACCCTTGCTACGCCAATATCCCTACTCTAATAATATATCAGCTATATACTTCTTCCCGTGTTGAAACTGTTACGCAGAAATTATTTTGGTCTTGTTATTTTTCCAATTGTATTCAATAGATATTTAAAATGTTCTTTTATTTTTAATATATATTTCAATTGTTTTCTGTATTGCGCAGGTTTTTTGTTGGACGATGTGGCAGTGAGAGAGGGAGTTGGCGGAAGGAGCGCGAGCGTGATTCCGCGGCGGAAAACGGGCGGAGTTTACTCGGGGCGGACTGCCGAGGGTCGCATCGCCGCAGTCCGATCGCGAAGTGGCCGAAGCAGGCACTCAGGGACGAGAGAAGTCTTCTCATTTGGTGAGATTCTTTTAACAGTTCAACCTTTGATTGTGTTAACATGTCATTTTCCTAATCGCTCGAATATGCCGACTAGCTTCAATGTAGTTTATTGACACTTTATTTGGCATAATGTACGTGATTGCCGTATCTTTTCATTAGTTCTTACTTCATCCCGTTACCCATCCCAACCTGAAAATACCTCAGATTTGAAGTTCTATCTTGCAATATTGGATATAAGTTATCTATATATATTTATAATATTATCAGATATTTATATCTGCCAGTAATATCCACGCTGCCACGAGTACAAATTAATTTTAAAACATGCTTAATAGTAATATTTACCAAATCCCGTAAATGTCATATTGAATATGAATTTTTATGCATTTTGCTTCCAGGTTCTCTCTTAGTGACGCAGTATGTTCGTGTAGTTTAAATGCTGGTCGGTGGTCACGACCGTGATTAAGAACAAACTCAGGCAATTTCACCCGTTCGACATTTAGCTCCATTTCGATTACATACTGTGTGCGTATAATATTGTTTAATTTCAGTAGTGACTAGTTGATCCGAATGACGTTGCACGCTTAATACGAATGAGTCCCAATATTCATTCGCAATTTTCGGACGTTGGAGGTACTCGCTTCATTTTGCGTGTTCTTCATTAGGTCGTATGACTCACGATCTGCCACAGTGCCGCTGCTGCGTGCTCGAAATGGAATTCGCAGAAACGACCAACACCACGCGTGCAACTTTTAAACAGGACTCGATAACAAACTATAATAAGCCACAATGTGCATGGTATAGATGAATATTCCCATTTTACTGAGGCAGTTTATGTCTGATTGGATAGACCACGCACATCTAAAAGATGAAACTAAATCTTTCAGTACTCGTATTACTTTGCACCTCTGTGATATACCATCTGATCTCTAAATATTTTCCAATAGATGTCAGACCCTAAAAACAATCTTTTCTTCTGGTCGAACCCCCACCCGTATTTATCCAGACTTTATCTCTCTCCAGAAACGCCAACTCATTCACCAAACCCCAAGCTCTAAATCCGGCCTTTCCTATTCAGCTATAAGGAATAAATTAGAACAGGAGTTTCAGTGGACAAGTGTAATAATCATTAGCGCGAGGTGTTGCATGCTTATATGAGTGGTAGTCACATTTCCCGCTTCTCGTGGGATCTTGTCTTCAAAGGATATCACGCCATTGTATCCAAACATATGATCTACCAACTATGATCCATTCCTCGAATTCAACAACATTGAAATGTTATCGTTGAATTGAAAAATAAGCAGACTCCTGTTGAGGAAACAAACCAATGGTGAGTGACTTTTGTTCTTGTTTCTTTAATGCATTTACCTGGGATTGTTTTGAGATCTAAATTATTTTATTACTATTCGTAGGATTTCAAAACTCAGTATTCCAGCAAATTTATGGAAACTTACATGCTTGCATTGTGGAGTGCATGGCTTTTTGCCTCCTAAGATTGTCATTGACATATAGTAAGAATGGCTCAAATCAATCAGCCAAATCCGTGTTGCTGTAATAAAGATTTAGTAATTGTTTCCTACCCAATCTTAGGTAATAGACTACCATTTTCTACTGAAATAAATTCAACTATTTTGATTCAAAATTATGATATTTTTCATGTTAAACGTAAATGTGACACTGATTTTGAGATTGTCTCAACTTGGGTAAATTATTTTGCGAATCCACGTAAAACTGTGCATGGATTCTACTGTGAAATTTCTTGGTAGTCACAAGTTGGAATTCTTCTAAAATGACTTATCACGATGCTTTGTTGACAAGCCATATGTTGTGCTTTTTTGTGTACGTTTCAATGGTAATTAATTCGTATCGAGGCCGAGAGAAATCAAAATCTTGTATGTTTATGTTTTGTTCGCTTAAGTAAAAGATTCAAGATTAATCCTTCTAGCCGGACGGTAATTCAAGACTGGTGTCTCCAATGTATTTCTTTCATCAGTTTTGATTCGGAAGCGACATTTTTTTACTCCCACTCCTTTTTAAGATCCAACTTCTTCAATATCGGCTTTAAATTGTAATTTTTTGTTAAAAGAGAACGTTTTTTATCCATTGGAGTGATGTTGATCAATGAAGACTGACTGACTGTACGTATGGGTACATTTGGTCAACTCTATATTCTGTACATGCAACGATACATCGTATATACGATATCATTTATATTGCCGACTACGTCGACGGAAGTCACGAGATCTGTGATACTCTTTTGTGAAATTCGCCGCTGTTACCATAATCAGAGATCTCTGATTGATCCTTATTTTTTTTCATTTCTCTTTTCTTAAGATGATTATCAAGTTTTATATAAAGATTGGAGTTGCATCAGGGAGTCTTGAGTTTCTTCTAAAGTTCTTTTCTGCTATTCACTCAAAACTGTTGATGTAAAATTTTACACAACTCTACCCTTATATGTACTATGTGAATCTACAGCTGTTTGTGTAAAACATTGGTACACAAGTTTAGGTAATTCTGCAAGATTCGCAAAACAATTTAACACAATATTGTGTTTAACAATTTTGCATCATGGTTGTTAGGGTTTACATAGTACATAGGGTTGTTATTTTTAGACAACCAGTTTCAGGTGTTCTCTTTTTTGACGATGGAGTGCCATTTTCCAATTTTGATTTAATACAAAATCATTTTCGTATTAATATGTAATTCGATATTTGTGCGGTAAAATCGTTCAATTTAGAAGATGACCTGCGAAATATTAACATCTTGCCAAAACTGCCGTTAAGTGTGAACATTTTCCTTTTTTTTCATATCCATGTCAGTAACCCTTTTGCAAGATGAAATAAGGACATGGTCAGTGCACTTACTGGAAAACACATTTCGTACAGGGGCCGGATGCCAGTAGTAAAAGCTATTAGGACGGGGACCGTAAAACTGCAAGTCATTTTGTACAATCAATAAAAGAAGAACATATTTCTCGTGATGTCTGTGGCGAAACTCTTAGAGGCGAGAGGCAAATTGTAACAATGCTCTAACCCCTCATTTTATTTTACTTTGACAACCTGGAGCCAGCCGCCCTGCTGTATCGCTGCCTGATTTTTTTGGAGCATCGAGTGTCGTGTGACTGGAATCAAGAACCCTCTATAGCTTTGTCACATTTGGGAAATATTCGCGCTTTCTCAAGGGTTGCCAAGTGCATCGTCTTTATCAATTTTTAGCGATCAAAGGCAAGCTTCAGCCCGTTAATATATTATTTTTTTTTTTCCTCTTGCATAGCTCGTTTGGAATCTTTTGACCCCGTCTCCCGGGCACTATTTCACGTACGCTTTCACTCCGACTTCCACTGCGAGTTTGAGCGGGCGAGGGACGGTCGCGTCCTTAAACCCATACAAGCGTGCCGCACGCTACACTCGTTCTAATTCTTCATATCCACCATAAGAGAGTTTGGGCCCCACCAATTGTCCAGAACGATCGTATTGATCAGCAGACTTTTATACCACATCGCGACTGTGTTGACACATGGAGTATCATCTCGAGCTTACCTTCCTGGGAGAACATTTTCCCACGTGGTGTTCACGTTTTGGTATATGGAAAACCCAGATTTACTGCGAAGATATTTCACCTGTTTGAGGTTTTTACAGAGTTCACATGGTATGTGCTCTCTTCCGCCGTAATTGATGATTCACATGTTAAAATGCTCAAATTTACATTGTAAGTTCACACTGTGTTCACATGTATTCACACTGTGTTCACTGTGTGCACACTGTGTTCACATGTTGCACACTGTGTTCACATGTGTTTTACATTGTGTATCCATTTGTTTACCTTTTTCTTTCCGCGTTGTTTTGGCAGCATTTTGCTTGACTTGACGTTTTTGTACAAGTGACAGTGGGTAGTAGTTTCATCTTCGCAGAGATAGAAGATTACTGAATTTAAGATGAAATGTAATAGTCGATATACTAATAATGTGAGACTTTTAAAGGCAGTGCATGACTTGGGAGAAGTAGAAAACTTATCTCTAAGAACAATGCGTTGACGTATAATCATATTACACTTGGCAGAGTGTTTTTTCAGAATGGAAGATTATTGTCTTTGAATTTTGATTTACTTACAGAGACAAACATTAATTTACAGTTACTGTAGTTAATCTCTTCCTGATAAGAATTGATCCATGAAAGCTCATCATTCGCCGTCTTTTATATAATAATTGTACACCACTAACACGAGAGGTAAAAGTATATATGAATGTTGACATTTAAACATGTTATACTGACCTAGGCAGGTGCACTAATTTTTAATTTCCCCTAGGCGCATGCGTTTTTCCCTAGGACACACTTTCCTACGCCTTATTAATCAATGTCGTGAACTGTTTCCCCTAAAAATCCCTTTTCCCCTACGAGTTACGTTTTCGCGTTACAAATAACCTTGAATATTACAATGATTGTCACCATTCTTCGCCGGGCGGACACACGGATGTAAATTTCCAGTAAATTCGGGATTTAGAATATTTCTGAAATTTGTCAACTTTCATCCCCTCAAATCATTCAAACCTACGTTTCCCCTACGAAGGTCATTTTCCCGGTAGGATCCCCTTTAAACCTCGCCTGCAATCCTCGGTAGGTTTCCCTACGAGTCCAACCTTGGACTGACTATTCTCTTGCAAAATGTTTTCCTTTAATCATATAGCGATTTGTCTCTGAAAGGATAAACCTGTGCACAAAGGATCGCCTTTGATTTTTGCCTTCGTACACTTAGCTATATTTTTTTTCACGTGAAGTTTTTATTGAAATATATTGCAAATGCAAGATTAACTTCAGATTATTATACGGGTTATACTAGCAAACTATGTTCTAATTTCTCGTCGGGCAATGGCAATCCAAGTTTTTGCTGGTGGTAACCCTGGAATCGAGGCAAACGGCCTTTCCCATATGTTGTGATGAACCCCATCTCTTTGGTATTCTATCTAAGGTTCTTAAGGATCTTTTACCAATAGAAATTAAAAATTTAAAATCGGTCACTTTTTTTAATTAAATTATGTTAATTTATTCATCGTAACCCGTTGGACCATGAAGAAGCCATGACATGAATAGACATTGTGATTTTCGCATTTGACTGAGCAAAATAGTAATATGTGGTCTTTCATTTCATTCTTTTTTCTCTCTGCTCTTTGATCCCAAACAATGCTTCTTCTTCTTCTTCTTCTTCTATCTTATTCTTTTTTTCTCCTCCCTTTTCTTTCTTCTCTCTTCTTCGTCTTCTCTTCTTCTTCTTCTTTTCTCCTTCTTTATTCTTCTTCTTCTTTCTTCTTTATCTTCTTCTTCCTCTTTTATTCTCCTCTCCTCTCCTCCTTTTCTATCTTCTCTCGTTCGTCGTTTTATCATTTTAACATTTGATTTTAGATTCATTTTACCTTTAAATCAGAGGATTTATCTCAATCGTTGCTATTTAAAACTAACAGAACAACTTTTCTATTTATATTTTTCTTCAACCAAAATTTTATCGTATGCCTAAAATTGTCATTATCAACGATAGGAAAGATCTTAGTTAGAATCAGCTAAGTTGGGACGTATAATTGGAGTAGAATCAACACATCATTGAAAGAATCATTCGCATGCATTTCACATACTTCTATTTTGATCTATATTATTCGATTGTCATTCCCATATTATACGACAATGTTTGAAATAATTGCAAAGACAGATTGAAGCGATAGTTGGGCGCTTAAAGTGCCTCTGAAAACGTCGGCTTATAATCACGAGTAGAAAGGTCTTGAAAAAAAGCAGACGTCTGACACACCTTATTTTGGGTTAATTCCCGCGAATGTTTTGTATAAATTCAGGCTTGTGGTTATGCAGATGACTCGTTTGATTCTCGACAATATGTCAGGCGCTGGTAAAGGTATTGCGATGACCGGATCTAGAAATCAACAAGTCTTATGGGAAATGCCAAACTGATTACATAAAATCAGTTTTAGTTTTCTTTCCTGGAGGTTTGGACGTTATAGAATTAACCGAGCCAAATGTACGTGTTAGAAAAAAGGGGGGGGGGTTTTCTTTTAAAATGGTGGATACGTTAGGCTTCCTATGGAAACATGGTACTGTAAATCTAACATTTTCTGTAACACTTTATAACGATTGAAACCGTTTATCTGGATCATAACACTTTAGTTTTAATTCTGTGTATCCCTTATGATATCAAAGTTCGTGCTTTATATTGAACAGTCGTTACCTTGAACAGTTTCATTTAATCATAAAACACGTTTAAATTAGGTGTTTGAAATCAGAACTTTTTATGACACTCTAACTCTTAGTGTTTAGTCTTCAAAATGTTTGATTTTACGCGGTTTATTTTTTCATTTAACACCAATAACACTATGTGTTTATGAAACGTGTTCATGTTTATTAAGGTGTTCCATAATACACCGAACTTTTGATATCAAGTAGTGTACGGTTTTTGATGCACAGAATTTCTAAACTTAAAACGTTTATGATTTGACAATACATGTCCGCACGTTAAAAAGTTTAAGAAAATGTTTGTAAAAGTGTTAAGTTTTATATAATCTTAGTTATGCACAAAATTAATGGCTGATGACTTAACCTTGCATATTTTCTTCTATCTCTTATTCTTTAGAAAAACAGTGTTGCAGATAAAGTCCACACGTGTAAATTCCCTATAACAGATAAATCTTCTGCTCGTAAAATCTGAATATTTTCATCCTTGCTTTCAGTATTTATTTACTCAAGGATTGCGTCAAAAATAATTTCAGCAAACACTGTTTACATGTTACAATTAACCATTGGCCTATTTAAAGCGTGAAGAGCTGAGTATGTTTATTAAAATGTTACATTTGTACACTTCAAGATGCAAGTATAAGATTACCAAGTAAATTAGGGGAAAGTCGTTTGAGTTTTAAGGATGTATTTTCTTATAATATAGTCTGGAGTGTACGAGTGGCATCATATTGTTGAGAACCGCCCTTAGAATCATATATAGTGTATCTTTAAAGCGTTTAATATATCTTGTTTCTAGAACATTAATAGACGTCAAATGAATCTCTGGAAAATGTCGGAAAAAAATTGTTCATCGATTTAATCTTTTTTGCTGTGAGGAATTGCTGATTTACAATATTTACTACATAACCATCCACTATCTCATGAATGTTAATATTTTGCAAATAAACAAACGCCGAAAGAACATCTTGCATCATTTTTGATCAGCAATCTGCGCTTTCATTAACTATTTCCAAAACTGCATGACTTGATAACGGACATATAACATTGGTTATTTTCAACACAAACCCTGATATTTGATTCTTTCCGAATTATGTGTTTCATATTCATGTTCTTCTTCAATTTCAGTTTTTACTATTCACAATTTCTTTTATGAATAGATACTATGTGTGGCATGACTCGCTTGAACTTAAGACGATTTGCATTTGAGTTAGAAATATCTTTAGTTGGGTTTTCTTCTTTTCTATCCATGCAATCACTGCTAATGAAGCTCGCTGATCTATCCATTCTTTCTTTTGCTTCGCATATTATACATTTGACTCTTCCAGATTATTGTTATTTCATTCTCTCAAGTCTTCTTTTTTCTGCTCTGTTCTCTCTTACCCTCTATAAGTTCATTCGTAGTTCTGGTATTCCATTCATCTCTCTTCTAGTGCATTGGACCAGCATTTTCATTTGCGTTGTCTTGATTACTTCATATGTCTGCTTGGTTGTCCCTTATGGAATTTATTGTTTTTGCATCTTTTTGTTATGTTAAGTTACTTCGCTCCATGTTATGTTGTGCAAGCTGTAATTTAGATGTTTAATGTCAATTTTTTGATGGATTGTCTTGATGGACAATTCACTGTCATCACTTTCTTTTTAAACCATGGCTGATTTCCTTCACGAAGTGGCTTATCTCTCAATGTTTGCCAACTGCTTTGATCTCTTATTTGTTTCAGGTGTTTATTAAAATCGGTTATACTTGTTCATTTTATTTATCGATCTGTGTAATTGCGACTAAGTAAGAAAGTTTTATCTGATGTAATTTATTATCTTTAGAATCTGTAAATATGTTTTGGTTTCAAAGATTGCTGCGCTTAGATATTAAGTTACGAAAGACTGTTATGTCCCACGTAGTTATTAGCCTCTAGTTTAGCTACTGCAGTTTGGCGGTTGTATTTACATTAATAGCATGCTTATTACGATATTTTAACATTTAAATTATTCAATTTTTCAGTTGTTACACGTTTTATCCACACTTTCCCGCGGTATAAACACCGATCTCTAGTTTAACATAGATGCAAACACCATTAATGTATCTTCAATATCCAGTGTTTACTGACAATAGGATGAAGGAACTGCTCAAAAAATAATAATGTTATCGTTACCATATGTGATATTTCACATCCCTAACCATATAAAATTATCCAAAGTTAAGATTTTGATTATTTTATCTACTTTTATTTGTAAATGCCACGGAACGTGACTATTCTAAGAGAAAATATAACTGTATGTCAGCATGGTATCTCCTTCCGTTATTATTCCGTTTATGTGGCCTCGCTAAAAAATGATTTCAATACAACAAATCAGCTTTCAAGTCGTTCTATGCAGCAAATTTTAACTACTTGCTTTCTGATTTGTTGTATTTGTTATGATTGTGACACTGCAGGTAGACCGTAGATATATGACAGAGTATATAGTTGAATGGAAGTGCATGACAATTTAACGTGAAAATTTTTTGCGTCCTTTGTTAGTTCGTATAAATATTACTACCATTCTACTTATGCACTACTCGACTACTATACTCTTATTCTTATTACTTTACTGCTACCGTCTTGACTACTTCTACCTCACCTTCTGTTATTTACTTTCTATTACTTCTTCTTCATCTTTTTTCTACTTTCTTTCTTTTTCTTCTTCTTCTTCTTCTCTTGTCTTCTTCTTTTCTTCTTCATTTTCTTTATTGTGTTAACACTTCATAGATATATGTCATCACTTCTTTATTTCCTTACGTGATTAATTGTGCTTTATTGTAATACATGTATTTATTATACATATAACAAAGGTCACTACAGCCATTGATTTTATGCTCATTGATTAATCTCATAATCTTACACTAATGACTACACCTGTTTAACCGACTAATTGTTATGTGAATCAACATGCCTTTCTTTTACATCTTTATCACGCTCTCTTTCACGTTGTTTATTTATTATAACTATTCTTTCGCTACTATCAATATTCTAGAAATTAACTTAGCATTCACCAAACTTCACGTTACCCGGGTTCCATATTTGGCATTCAACAGTCTATATGTCAATGCCCCAGGGCTACAAACTTACCATTGAAAGAAAAAACAGTTATTATACGCTTTGTAATATTATATTCATCCAATGAGTGATTATAATAATCTTATTTAAAATCTATAATTGTTGGTTCGAAATAATGTCGTTTACTCAGTGTATTACATAACTTCCTCTCATTTATTGTACCGATTAGTCATTATACTGACAGCCAATACAGTTATATTATTAGCGATCGGTTTATGAGCAAAAGACTATCGGCAAGCTAGAGTTAGAGAGCTGATTCTAACAAAATATTGCGTTATGAATATTAAGGATAAGGATTTCCTCTCTAGTTATTCATTTATCTGTATTTTATATAGTATTGATTTTGTCACTACGAATTTCATGTGTCCGATTATTTGGTAAACAAACAAAGCGGCGAGAAGGTTTGCGAAAAAAATTTAATCTGTTAAATAAACATTAACGCTGTTTTAAGAGTTTAACCAGACGTTTTTACTAATAATCTGACCTAATGGTCTGCTACTGATCGAAATTCCACACATGTCCATCCTACCAATGTTAGTAGATTATCTCGACGCCACATGACTATTTATACCTTGAAATGGAAAAACGTTACTTTATGAAGACTTAAATATTACTTCTCACTTAAAATACCCGTTCAAGTTCTATTATGGAGCACCACTATCACCCATCCGCATTTCCATTTGACGATAGCTATTGGAACCACGGTAGGGAAGCAACTATCTTCATGAAGATTTATTGACGTTGCGTTACGAAAAAAGAGTTACAGCCAAATAGACTTCTTTGGAAGTGGATCAATTTTGAGCAGTTCCTGTAATGTTGACTTATCTGTCAATTTTCCGTTGAATACATCAAAGATTTTCGAGACAGTTTGATGTTGACAGATATGATGAAGATGCACAAAGATTGTTTCAAACTGGTCAAAATATATAATACTGCAGAATGATACAGCTTTACGTGTGATTGCATGTTTTCTTTGGCTTACCTTCTTATTTCTTCTGTAATCGTTTGAATTGAGATCTTTATTGTTTTGACATTCGACGATTATAAGTGTGAGTAGACTTAACATGCGTGAAGATTTCGAGTCGCACATGTGATGTAGGTCCTGATTACTCGT
>JZLH01S0532859.1:76757-106770 GCA_001188425.1 Eucidaris tribuloides
GAAAAGAGATGTGGTTGTGGTCACGTCTATGGTTGCAATGTTGAATATGCTCTGATGTGATGTCAATAATTGGTCAAACTTTGAGGGTACCGTCACTGTAAATGTCGAAACATCTGTCAAAAATTGGTAGGTCAAGGAAATCAAGAGGATTCAATTAAAGGTGTCGATTTTGGCGTAAAATTTGTTGGCAGTTTGTGGTGTTTTAAGTAGTTGGTAACCACGTCTTACGGAAAATAAATTTTAAATTCAAATTTTTAAATTTTTACTGCTCCCAACTAGAATTCTTTTTTGCCTATGATCTATATATAATAAGAGTGACAAAGGTGATATGAAACAAGGCGACATAAATCTGAAATAGGATTGGGCAATACCGAAAATACATTTAGCACTGAGTCAGCAGCATTGAGAACATGATAGGCCTCCTGAATGATCTTTGTTCTTCATGGTGTAAATTTCCACAGGAAGAAAGTAAATTCATTATAAACTGTGTAAATTTAACTTTTCTTAAGAGAACATACAGATTCCTTATGTTAATGAATATTGTATGTTTTAAGTTGTGATAAGTTGTAATGTATATTATAGAGTAATATCATGCTCTTGCGGCACAACTGAATATAGTTTACTGCGATCAAGTAAATGATTTATATATATATTATAATATTATATTATCATTATTGTTATTATTATCTTTGATGATGATGATGATTATTATTATTAAATTATATTATTAATTATTATTATTATATTATTATTATTGATTATTATTATATTATTATTATTAAAATTATAATTAATGATAATTGCTATAAACTTTTCAATTTGAACATTGCATGATTAAGTCACAAGTCTGTTCTATTGTTTGCTTCTATGTAATTACAACTATCTCTTAGTAAGGTTATACCTCCTGAATAATCTTCAGTCATTATGCGAATCCCTTACCATATTGAGGAGACAATAATCTTCATTTGTCCCAGTCAATCTATCAATATATATCCCATCTACTCACGCCGCATCTTTCTAAAAAGATTCGCCTTTAAGCTCGTATGAGTATTTGTTAATTTTATTTAATGTGTCGCTCTGGTGACCGTGTGTTCGCCCCGCAATCTATGTTTTCACCTCGATCCATAAATTATTCGTATCATTTTTTTTTTAAGCCAAAAAGCCCCAGCAGGGGGGTTTACTATAGAACGCTTCACCAACACGACGTGGCCCATTTGATATAATACAAGCGCTGGGACCATGAGAGCTATCCACAATATTTCACCATGACATCACAGCACGCACTCAATATCCCTACTCTAAAATAAATATACAAGTACACTTCGTTCGCAGTGCTTGAACTGTGACGCAAGAAATATTGCGTCTTGTTATTTTCAAATTGTATCAAATAGATATTAAATGTTTTGTTATTTTTACCGTATATATTTCAAATTGTTTAATCTGTATTTGCGGCAGGGTTGTTTTTTGTTGGAACGTGTGGCAGCTCTGGAGAGGGAGTTGGCGGAGGAGCGGCAGCGATGTCGCGCGGCGGAGAAACGGGCGGAGTTACTCGGGGGCGACATCGCCGAGGCGCCGCCGCAGTCGCCGAGGCCGGGCGAGGCCGAAGAGGCGGCACTCAGGGAACGAGAGAAGGAGCTTCTCAAATTTGAGGTGAGGATATCTTTAACCCGTTCAAGACGATTTGATTGTGGTGTAACATGCATTTTCCCTAAATCGCCTCCCGAGATATGCCGGGACTAGCCTTCAATGTAGGTTTATTACACAATCTTATTTCGTGCATAATGTCACGTGATTGCTGTATCTTTCAGTAGTTCTTACGTTCATCCCAGTTACCCATCCCAACCCTGAAATACCTCAGATTTGAGTTCTATCCTGCCAAATATCTGAATATAAGTATATCTATATATATTTATATATTTATCGATATTTATATCTGCAGTAAATATACCACCCTGCCCACGAGTAAAATTCATTTTTAACATGCTAATCGGGTAAATAATTTACCACAAATCCCAGTTCATAATAGTGCATGTGAATATGAATTTCTTGTATAGCATTTGCTTCAAGCTCATCGTATATAGTGCGCAGTATGTTCGTGTAGTTTAAATGGGCTGAGTCGTGGTCATCGACCAGCATGATAAGAACAAAACTCAGGGCCATCACCCGGTTCGCTTTAGCTCCATTTCGAGTTACATACTGTGTACGCGGTATAATAGTGTTTAATTTCGTTAGTGCTCAGTGGATCGCGATGGACGTGCACGCTAATACGAATGAGCCCGAATATTCAATTCGGCAAGTTTCGGAAAGTTTGGGAGGACCTCCGCTCATTTTGCTGCTTCTCATTGGTCGTACTGAATACACGATCTGCCACAGTGCGCTGCTGCGTGCATCGAACTGGATTCGCAAAACACCAACACCCACGCGTGCATACTTTTAAACAGGACTCGAATAAAAACTATAATAAGCCACACTGTTGCATGGATAAGAATAATGATCCATTTTACTTAGGCAGTTTATGTCTGATGGATAAGACCACGCAACCATTAAAAGATTGAACAACTAAATCTTCAGTAACATGGTAACTTGACTTTGAACCCTCTGTGATTATACCATCCTGGAATCTCTAAATCATTTTCCCAAAATGTCAGACCTAAAACAATCTTTCGTTCTGTCAGAACCACCCACCCGTAATTTATCCAGACTTTATCTCCTCTCCAGAACGCCAACCTCAGCCCGAAACCCAAGTCTAATCCGGGCTTCCCCTTCAGTCTATAAGTAAAATAGAACAGGGTTTGTGAACATGTAATAATGCCATTAGCAGCGAGGGTTGCTGATGAGTGGTAGTACACATTTCCCCCTTCGTCGTGGGAGTCTGTCTTCAAATGATACACGCTCATTGTAACCTAACATGATGATCAATACCAAACTATGAAACCATCGAATTCAAAGCAACAATGAAATGTTATGTTTGACTGAAAAATAAGCAGACTCTGTTGAGGAAACAAACCAAAATGTGAGTGACTTTTGTTTGTTTCTTTAATGCATTACTGGGAGTTGTTGAGATCTAAATGGTTTTTATCTATTCGTAGGATGTCAAAAACTAGTTCCAGCAGAAATTACTTGGAAACTTAGCATGCTTGCATGTGGGTGCTTTTGCCTCCAAGATTGTCATGCAGTTGTAAGAATGCCTCAAATCAATCAGCCAAAATCCGTGTTGCTGTAAAGATTTATGTAATTGTTTGCCTCCCAAATCTTAGAGTAAGACTGCCATTTTCTCGGAAATAAAATTCAACTATTTTGACTTCAAAATATGCATAATTTTCATGTTAAAGGTAAATGACACGATTTGAGATAGTCCTCAACTTGGGGTGAAATTATTTTGGAATCACGTAAACTGTGCAGGGATTCTACTGTGAAAATTTGGTAGTCACAAGTTGACTCGTTCTAAAATGACTTACATCAGTATGCTTTGTGACAGACAAATATGTTGTGACTTTTGTGTAGGTTTCAATGGAATCTAATTCTATCGAGGCTCGAGAGAAACAAAATGCTAGTATGTTTATGTTTGATTCGGCTTAAGTAAACAAATTCAAGATAAATCCTTCCAGCCAGGAGGTAATTCAGCTGGTGTATCCACTGATATATCTTTCATTCAGTTTGATTCGAGAGGCATTTTTTATTACTCCCACTGCCTTTTAAGAATGCAAGTACTTCTTCAAATTATCGGCTTTAAATTGTAACATTTTTTGTTAAAGAGAACGTATTTTATACCATGGAGTGATGTTAATCAATGAAGACTGACTTGACTGTACAGGTATGGGTAATTTGGTCAGACTCTATAAGATACTGTAATACCAACGATACGATCGGATATAGACGATATCATTTAATATTGCCCGACTACGTCGACCGGAAGTCACGATCCTGTGCATACTGCTTTTCTTGTGGAAAGTTCGCTGTACCCATAATCAAGAGATCTCTGATTGAGTCCTATTCATTTTCCTGTATTTCTAAGATGGAATTATCAAAGGTTTTATATAAGATTGGGAGTGCCTCAAGGGAGTCTGGTTCTTCTCAAAGTTATTCTGACTTCACTCCAAAACTGGTTGTGTAAAATTTACACAACTCTATGTACTATGTGAATCTACCAGCTGTTGTGTAAAAATGGTACACAAGTTAGGTAAATTCTGCACAGAAGTTGCAAACAATTTACACAATTTGTTTAACAATTTTGCACAATGGTTGGTAGGTTCACATAGTACATAGGGTTGTGTAATTTTTACACAACCAGTTTCAGAGTGTTCTCTTTCTGTTAGACGAGGAGTGCGATTCCAATTTTGATTTAATACAAAAGTCATTATTCGTAGTATGTAATTCGACTGATTTGTGGGTAAAGATCGTTCAAATAGAAGATGACTGCGAAAGTTAACATCTGCCCAAACTGCCGTTAAGTGTGAACATTTTCCTTTGCTTCATCCAGGTCAGTAACGCATTTTGGCAAGATGAAATAAGGAATGGTAGTGCCTTACTGGAACAACACATTTCGTACAGGGGCGGTGCCAGAGTAAAATCTTAGGGAGGGGGTGAAACCTGCGGCGATTTTGTGACAATCAAATAAAAGAAAGAAAACGATGATTCCTCGGGATGTCTGTGGCGGAAACTCTTAGGGGAGGAGGGGCGAAATTGTCAACCAATGCTCAAACCCCCTCATTTTCTTTACTTTGACAACCATAGGAGCAGCCGCCCCTGCCCCTGTAGCGCTGCCCCTGATTTTGTGGAGCATCCGAGGGTCGTTGACTGGAAGTCAGAACCCTCGCTATAGCTGTTGTCACATTTGGGAAATAATTCGCGCTTGTCTCAAGGGGTGCCAAGTGCATCGCTCCTTATCCAAATTTTTAGCGATCAAAGGCAGCGTTCAGCCCGTAAATCATATTATTTTTTTTTTCTCTGCAATAGCTCGTTTGAATCCTTTTGACCCCGTCCTCACCCGGGCCACTCTGATTCACGCTACCGCTGTCACTCCCGACTTCCGCTGCGAAGTTTGAGCGGGGCGAGGGGACGCGTCGCGCCTTAAAGAGCCCCATGACAAGCGTGCCACCGCACGACTACACTCGTGCCTAAATTCTTCAGATATCCCCGACACCATAGAGAAGTGTGGGCGCACACCAATTTGTCCCAAGAAGCGATCGTATTAGGTCAGCAGACTTTAATACCACATTGCAGACTGTGTTGACACATGGAGTAATCCATCTCGAGCATTAACCCTTCCTTGCTGGAAAGAACACAATGTCCCACAGTGTGTTCACAGTGTGTTGGGTATATGAAAACGCCAGAATTTAACAGTGCGAAGATGATTTCACACTGTGGTGAGGTTTTTCACAGAGTCTTCACATGGTGATGTGCTCTCTTCCGCACTGTGAATTGATGATTCACAATGTTAAAATGCTCAAATTTAACAATGTAAAGAGATTTCACACTGTGTTCACAATGTATTCACACTGTGTTCACACTGTGTGCACACTGTGTTCACACTGTGTGCACACTGTGTTCACACTGTGTTTCACATTGTGTATCACATTGTGTTTCACACTGTGTTCTTTCCAGCAGGGTTTGGCAGCCAAATCTTACTTGAACTTGACACGTTTTCTGTACAAGTGACAAGCTGGGTAGTAGTGTTCAAA
Source organism: Eucidaris tribuloides (assembly GCA_001188425.1). Lineage (NCBI taxonomy): Eukaryota > Metazoa > Echinodermata > Echinoidea > Cidaroida > Cidaridae > Eucidaris > Eucidaris tribuloides. Next base: position 82,439 of record JZLH01S0532859.1, read on the forward strand.
TCTTCGCAGAGACTATACTGAATGGTACAGATGAAATGTAATGAGTCGATACACGTAATAAATGTGAGAGTTAAAGGGCAGTGGCATGATTGGGAGAAGTAGAAAAAATGTCTCAAGAACCAAATGGGTTGAAACGTAATAATACCAGTATATACACTGGCGAGAGTGTTTATTCAGAATGGAAGGATTTGTCTTGAATTTGTTTACTTCAGGAAGAACAAACATTAATTTACCAGTACTGTATTAATCTCTGTCCCTGATAGAAATTGATCACATAGAAAGCTACAATCAAATTCCGCCCGTCACTTTTACTGATAATAATTGTACAACACTAACAACAGAGAGGAAAAGTATACCTATGAAATGTGTGACAACTTTAAACTGTATACCTGACCCTGAGAGCCAGGGCTGCCACTCAAAATTTTAATTTCCCCCTACGGCGCATGCGTATTTTCCCCTACGGACACCACTTTTCCCCTACGCCTTAATAATCCAAATTTCCCATTTGAAACATGTTTCCCCCTACAAAAATCCACTTTTCCCCTACGAAGGTACGTTTTCGCGTACAAAATAACCTTAGAAATTACAATAGATTGATCACGATTTCTTCGCCGGAGACGGACAAACGGATGGAAATTCTCAGAAAACCTTCGGGGATTTAAGAATATTTCTGAAAATTTGTCAAACTTTCATCCCCTACAAATCATCAAAACCCCCTACGTTTCCCCTACGGAAGGTCATTTTCCCGGTAGGAATCCCCTACAACCTACGCATGGCCAAAATCCCCTACGGTAGGGGGTTTCCCCTACGAGTCGCAACCTTGAGGACTGCTTCCAATCTTGCAAAATGTTTCCCTTTAATACAATAATAGCGATGCTCTCTGCAAAGGATGAAACCTGTGCACAACGGATCGCCCTTTGGATTTTTGCCATTCGTAAACTTAGGATATTTTTTCACGGTGCAAAGTTTTTATTGAGACATTATTCATGAAGGATTAACTTCCGATTTTTACCGGGTTAACTAGCAAACTAATGTTAATTTCTCGTCGGCAAATGGGCAAGTCCAAGCTATTTTGCGGTGGTAACACGTGGGACATCAGAGGCAAAAACGGGCCATTTTCCCATATGTTGTGATGAAACCCCAATCCTTTGGTATATTCTAATAGGTACTAAGGATCTTTACCCACAATAGAAATTAAAATTAAAATCGGTCACTTTTTAATTAAATTATGTTAATTTATTCATCGGTAACACGTGGGACCAATGAAGAGAGCCAGAAATGAATAAGACGAATTGTGCATCACAGCATTTGACGTGGCGCAAATAGTAAATATTGCGTACATTTCATTTCATTCATGTTCTTCTCCTCTGCCTCTTTGTCCCCACAACAATGCTTCTTCTTCTTCTTCTTCTTCTTCTTATTCTTCTTTTTCTCCTCCCTTTTCTTCTTCTCCTCCTTCTTCGTCTTCTCCTTCTTCTTCTTCCTCTTCTCCTTCTTCTTCTTCTTCTTCTTCTTCTTCTTCTTCTTCTTCTTCTTCTTCTTATTCTCCTCCTCCTCCTCCTCCTTCTTCTTCTTCTTCGTCGTCGTCGTTTTATAATTTGAACATTTGATTTTAGAATCATTTTACCTTAAATCGAGGATTATCTCAAATCCTGCTATTAAAAAATAACAGAACACACTTTTCTATTTATATCTGGTTGTCTATCACACACAAATTGTATCGTAATGCCTAAAATGGTGATTATACCAACGAGAAGGAAAGATCGTAAGTTAGGAAATCACGTTCACAGATTGGGACGGGATATAATTGGGGTTAGAATCAAACACCATTGAAAAGAACACTTCGCATGATTATCACATACGTTCTATTTTGATCTGATATTATTCATTGTCATATCCCATAGAGTAATACGATGTGAAATAATTGCAAAGACAGGAGTTGAAGGATAGTTGGGGGCGCTTAAAGTGCCTGAAAAAACGTGGCCTTATAAAGTCACGGGAGAAAGGGTCTTGGAAAAAAAGCAGGGACGTCCTGAAACACACGTTATTTTGAGTAATACCCTGGGAAGTTTTGTAATAAAATTCAAGGCTTGTGATGCAGATGACTCGTTGATTCCTCGCACCAAAATGTCCAGGCGCGTACAAGGTTTGGATGACCGGAATCTGACGGAATATCAACAAGTCGTTATGGGAAAATGACAAACTTGATTCCACTAAACATCAGTTTTAGTTTCCTGTCCTGGAGGTTGGGGACGTATAAATTCACCCGAGCCAAAATGTACGTGTTTAAGAAAAAAAAGGGGGGGGGGCGGTTTCGTTTTAAAATGGGTGGAATACGTGTAGGGCTTCCTATGGCAAACATGGTACTGTAAAATACTAAACACTTTTCTGTAACACTTTATAAACGATTGAACACGTTTATCTGGAAATCATAAACACGTTTAGTTATAAATTCTGTGTATCACCTATATGATATCAAAAGTTCGTGTTTATTTCTGAAACAGCTCGTAAACACTTGAACACGTTTCATTTGAAATCATAAACACGTTTAAAGGTTTAGGTGTTGAAAATCAGAAACCCGTTTTATGAACACCTAAACTCTTAAGTGTTTAGATCTTCACAAAAATGTTTGTTGACGCGGTTTTTTTTATTTTCAACACCTAAACACATAAATGTGTTTATGAAACGTGTTCAAGTGTTTATTAAGTGTTCCAGAAATAATCACGAACTTTTGATATCACGTAGGTGTAGGTGATGCACAGAATTTCTAACTAAACCCGTTTATGATTTGCAGATAAACATGTCCCAGCGTTTAAAAAGTGTTACAGAAACATGTTTGTAAAAGTGTTAAGTATTTAATAAATACTTAACGTTATGCCAAATAGTAATGGCTGAATGAGATAACCTTGCAATGATTTCTTCTGATCTCTGTTATGTCTTTAAAGGAAAAACAGGTTGACAGATAAAAAGTCCACACGTGTAAAAGCTATAACAGATAAATCTCTGCTCGGTAAAACTCTGAAAATGTGTCATTCCCTTGCTTTCCGTATTTATTTACTTCAAGGATGCGTCAAAAATAATTTCAGCAAAACTGTTACATGAATACACATTTGCTATTTTAAGCTTGAGAAAAGTTACTTAAAATAAGAACATTTGTAAGCCTTCAAGAATCGTATAAGATAAGTCACCAAGGTAAATTAAGGGGAACGTCTAGCTTGTAAGGATGTGGTTTCTTATAATATAGTCTGCGGTGTACGAGGGAGATCATATTGTGAGAAACACGCCCTTAGAAATCGTTGTGTCGTTCCTTTAAAGCGTTTAAAATATCTTGTTTCTAGAAATACATAGGACGTCAAAATAGAATCTCTGGAAAATGGGGGAAAAAAACTTGTTCATCGATGATTAAGCTTTTTGCGTTGAGGAATCTGCTGATTTAAATATTTACCTACATAACCACCTCCACATCCTCAAGATGTTAAGATGTCGTCTGCAAATAAAACAAAGCGCCGAAAGAACATCTTGCAATCATTTTTGTCCAGCACAATCATGCTGCTTTCAAAGTAACTTCTTTCCAAAACTGCATGACTTGATAACGGACGATATAAAATTGTATTTATTCAACACCAAACACCCTGTATTGAGACTTTCCGCACTTTGTGTTCAATTCATGATTCTTCTTCAATTTCCAGTTTTCACAATATAGTCACAATTTCTTTCATGCATAGTATACTATAGTTGTGAATGACTCGCTGGAACCGTGAAGACGGAATTGCATTGAGTAAGAAAATTAGTTGGGATTCTTCTTCTTCTTCATCCATTGGCAATCCACTGCTGAATGAAGGCCTCCGCATGATCTCTCCAATTCTTTCTTTTGCTTCGCATATTCATACCATTTGATATCATTCCAGAATTATTGTATTTCATCTCTCCAGCTCTTTCTTTGTCTGCCTCTGTTCCTCTTCCCCTCTATAGAGGTGTCCATTCGGTAGTCTGAGTACTCCATCTTCCATCTCTCCTTCTGGTGACATGGCCAGCCATTTCCATTTGCGTTGTTTGATTACTTTCATTATGTCCCTGACCTTGGTCTGCTCCCTTATGCATTTATTGTTTTGCGATCTTTGTATGTTATGTTAAGTATACTTCGCTCCATGTTATGTTGTGCGGCTGCTAATTTAGATGTTAAAGTCCATGTTTCTGATGGATATGTCATTGATGGGACAATGCACTGGTCATACACTTTCTTTTTAAACACAATGGCTGATTACCCTTCACGAAGTGGCTATATCTCTCAAATGTTTGCCAACCTGCTTTGATCCTCCTTATTTCGTTTCAGGTGGGATTATTAAAATCGATATACTGTTTTCATTATATTTATCGATCTGTGTAAATTGGCGAACTTAGTAAGGAAAAGTTTTTACTCCTGCTAGTAATTTATTATCCTTTAGGAATCTGTAAAATATAGTTTGGGTTTCAAAGATTAACTGCGTAGAATATTAAGTACGAACAGACATGTATGTCCCCACGTAGTTTATTAGGCCTCTAGTTAAGCAATGACAGTTTGGGCCGGGGGTTGTATTACAGTAATACTAGCATGCTTATCTACCGATATTTTAAACATTAAATTACTTCAATTTTCAGGTTGTTAACAACGTTTTATCCCACACTTTCCCGACGGATAAACCACCCGATACTCTATTTAAAGTAGAGGCAAACACCCACTCTACATGTATCTTCAATAATCCATGATTTACGTGATGGGATGAAGGAACGCCTCAAAGAAACAATAATGTTAGCGTTCGCATATGTGATATTTCACCATCCTAACCCATATAAGAAATTCATCCAGACAGTTAAACATTTTGATTATTTATTACTTTTATTTGTAATGCCACGGACACGTGGACATAACTTCTAAGAGAAAATATAACTGTATGCTCAGCAAGGTATCTCCTTCCGTCTATGTATTCCCGTATGTGGCCCTCCGCTAAAAAAAAAATGAATTAAATACAAACAAATCAGCATTTCAAGGTGATTCTATGCAGAAAACTTATAACTACTTTGGCTTTCTGATTTTGTTGTGATTGTCTAGATTGTGACAACTGCAGGTAGAACCGTAGAATATATGCAGAAGGTATATAGTTGAATGGAAGTGGCATTGAACATTTAACGTGAAATATTTTTGGTCCTTGTTTAGATTCGTAAAATATTCAACTACCACTTCTACTTCATGCACTACTCGACTACTATACTACTTTTATTCTTACTACTTTTACTGCTACCCGTTCTTGGACTACTTCTACTCACCTTCCTGTTATTACTACTTCTATTACTTCTTCGTTTTCCTCTTCTTCTTCTTCTTCTTCTTCTTCTTCTTCTTCTTCTTCTTCTTCTTCTTCTTCTTCTTCTTCTTCATTCTTCTTTATGTGTTAACACATTTCATAGGTATATGTCATCACATTCTTTATTCCCTTACGTGTATAATTGTGCTTTTTGGTCATACATGTATTATGTTATACATATAACAAAGGTACACACTACAGGCATGATATTCTGCTCATTGGATTAAATCCTCAGTACATATTACAGCTAATGACTACACCTGTTTAACCGACTAATTGTTAATGTGAATCAACATGCACATATTCTTTAACATGCTTTATCACCGCTCTCTTTCACCCGTGCATTATTTATACTAACATATCTTTCGCTACCTATCAATTCATAGGAAATTATATTACACTCAACCAAACTTCACGGATACCACGGGTTCAAGTAGTTTGGCATTCAACACGTGTAAATGTCAATGCCCCCAGGGCTACAAACTTACCATGAAAGAAAAAAAAACAGCTGATATACGTTTGATGATTATTATTCATCCATGAGTGGATTCATAATAAGTCATTAATTTAAATCTATTAATTTTTGGTTCGAAATAAATGTGGTTTACTCAGGTGTCATGTACATAACTTCCTCTCACTTATGTGACCGAACTTACGGGTCATTATACCTGAACAGCAATAACAGTATATATGTATTAGCGGTCGCGTGTTATGAGCAAAAACTTCGGACAAGCTAGAGTCTAGAGAGCTGATTCTAACGAACATATTGCGTTATGAATAATAAGGGAAAGAGATTTCCTCTCTAGTAATTCCATTTCATCTGTATTTTATATGTATGTGGATTTTGTCGGAACATACGATTTCATGTGTACGATCTATTTGGTAAACAAACAAGCGGGCGAGAAGGGTTTGCGAAAAAGTTTGAAATCTGTAGACATACACATGAAACGCTGTTTAAAATATTTTAAACAGCGTTTTTACTATATAATCTGACCTCATGGTCTGCTACGATCGAAAGTTCCAACACAATGTCCATCCGTTACCAATGGAAGTGATTATCTCGACGCCAATGAACATAATTTCATACTTGAAAACTGGAAACAGTTTACCTTTATGAAAGACTAAATATTACTTTCACTTAAATACCACGTTCAAGTTCTATGATGGAGCACCCCCTCCCCCCATCCGCATCCCATTTGCACGATACGCTATTGGAACCCACGGTAGGGGAAGCAACTATCTTCATGAGATAGTATTGAGTTGACGTTACGAAAAAAAGGAGATCATACAGCCAAATAGACATTCTTTGGAAGTGGACAATTTTGAGCAGGTTCCTGTAATGTTGACGTATCCTGTCAAATTCAGTTGACATAACATCAAAGATTTCGAGACAGTTATGATGTGACAGAAATGAGGAGATGCACAAAGATTGTTTCAATAACGTGGTCCAAAATGATGTACATCGACATGCAGACATGATTGAGCTTTACGTCGTGATGCAGGTTTCTTTGGCTGTCATCCTTCCTTTATTCTTCCTGTAATCGTTGAGACATCAGAAGATCTTATTGTTTCATGACATTCGACGAGTTATAAGAGTGAGGAGACTTCAGACAATCGCGTGAGAGATTTCTGCGTCACCAATGTGAGTAGCGTCCTAGAATTCTGACATTGATTTGAGGAGGTCAAAGGCTCAATTAAGAACACTCATAGTTGGAGGGATTATATTACACGATATTTTGCTGTATTATACCTGAAGAAGGCCCGTAGTACTAGAGACTTTGTATTGTATTTAGGCCCTTCTTCTAGGCATGTGACGAGTTATGAAGACTCGATCCTCCAGCAAGATTGGCACCCCCATCATTGATCAAAACGAGGTTCAGCATAGATCACTTTCCACCAATGCTTAAAATAAAAAAAAACTCCCAAGAGGCACTAAGCCTGAGCAAGTGACAATAGATTTTAATTCGGCGGAAATAAAAAGATGGCAGTTGTCGAAAGTTGCCAAATTCTTGGATAGATTGAAACTGCTCGGGCAAGGCTGCCACACGTAGGGGAAAATCCCTACCGTAGGGAATTTTAGCCAACCGTAGGGAGTAGGGAATCCTTACGGGGAAAATGACCTTCCGTAGGGGAAAGTAGGGATTTTTGATGATTTGTAGGGGATTTTGACAATTTTCAAAAAAAATCTTAAATCCTCAAAGATTTTCTAAGAAAGACTAAATATTACTTTCAGTTAAATATCACGTTAAGATTCTATGATGGAGCACCCCCCCCCCAAAAAAAAAAAATCCGCATCCCATTCATACGCTACACTAATGGAACCTGCGGTAGGGGAAGCAACTATCTTCATGAGATATATAGTATATATTCGTATATAGGCATTATTTGGGTAAATCCATTGTCCAAGTTGGTCTATACTATATGGTATAATTACGACTGAACTTTAACGCGCGTATGCCGCAGTGTCAAGGTGATCACGATGTCAGCTTCCTCAATTAAAATCAATCTCTTGCATTTACTAAGATTATTTTGTAGGGGAAAACGTACCTTCGTAGGGGTAAAGTGGAATATTGTAGGGGAAAACAGCTTCTTAGGGGAAAATTTGCCTATTGGGCGTAGGGGAAAAGTAGTGTCCGTAGGGGAAAATACGCATGCGGCGTAGGGGAAAATTAAAATTTTGAGTGGCAGCCCTGTGCTCGGGTAATCGGGGGCTATTTATTGTCGGCAGTGTTTCGGCATCTTATGAAGAGGGGGTTGTACATCCCAGTTCACTGTACTTCTAACACTGATTACAGGTTAAAGGTTAGTGACATGACTGGAAACACTAACGTTAGAAATTGCCTCAAGAACCAAATCAATTGAAATATATACCAACTGTACACCAGCTGGGGTGGATCTCCCAGCTGGAAGGATTTGTCTCTAATTTGTTTACTTAAGGAGAATCAAGCATGAACATAATATATTATAGCATTTTAATTCTATCGGGGCCTGATAGATATAGAAGGCATATAGAGCTACACAACAGGTTTGCCTGCCACAAGGGATATTGGCATTAGTTATTTTAGAACGAGTCAATGTTTGACTACAAGATTTTCACAACAGAATGCTTGTATAGTTTACTCGATTCTAGAGTAGTTTCATCATCATGTCATTTACCTTTAAGTCACTGCCTGGAGAAATAGATGAGAATTAGTTACTCATTGAATTAACCATTCATGTAGGGAACCCCAAGCTCATTGTTGGTTTACAATTATGTCGTCTCCTAAAATGGGAAAAAGGAAGTTAGACTAGAGGTATTCTTTCGGGTGGACAGTTTACTATATTTCTGTCTTCCGCCTCTTATCAAAACTCTGTCCTATGACTAATATTTTCACCAGGGGGCACAGTTACAGCTAATATCGATTTCTCGATAACAAAGGTGTGATCTCTGAAGCCCTCTCGTGAAAGAAAGGAGTTTGGTGAAATTATGCGCCATCCCGATCTCCATATTACGGACATATAACACCTGTTGAAGCGCTTCACTGTAAAAACTACGGTGTCAAAAACAACACCAGTCGGTGTTGGTTGTTACAGGACCGCACCCACAGGCGTTATACACCATGGAGTTTGAATATAACACCAAATATTGTTGATAAATATAATGTGCTATAGTAACACCAATGGGTGTTGAACTAACAAGATAAATTTAACACTGGTGTGAAATGCTTGGTGCAGTCCACTCACAACACCGACTGGTGTAATTTTAACACCACTGTTTTTGTAGTGTGATCTCTGAAGCCTTTCCGTTAACTCAAGAAGCTTGATGAAATTACGCGTAATCCCGATCTCGATATTTACGGACATTATATAGCACCTGTTGAAGTTCCTTGGTTGTACTTTAGTACCACAAGCCAAGTATGCCCTATATATACACAAACGTTTGAGGTCAATCCGGGGACTTGGTTGGTTTTATGCATTTCCCGATGTTAAGTTAAAGGTTCCGATTGAGTTGATTAGACACTTAGAGGGATCCGAAGTGACCATCGACGAGCACCTGCAGATTTGTGGTGTTTTGAAGATGATTGGACAAGTTAATGGCCGAAACCCTAAACTATTATCGGGTTGGATCACGTGTAGAATACTAGTACTAGAAAGTGAGAAATAACTTAAACAACAGTACGCTCAAGAATATACAAGTTAAATAAAACCTCTCTTAAAAAGAACGAGTGAATCTGTTTACTCGTTCAGGAATGAATGTTAAAAAGCGTGAATTTGGAGTGAACTTGTGTGTTATCACTCTTAGAGTGACCTGAATGACACTCGGGAAAACATTCACTCCTTAATGAGTGAAAATTTTCCACACTCCAACTGTAATAGAACAGTATAGTTGTTCAAAAAATGTCTTCTCTTCTGCACCATGCAACTTCAAGAAACATCTCCAAGAGATTGCCTACGTAGGAAGAAATGTGAACATATTGGATCAATTAGCATAATCATTGACCAAAAATTCTATTATATGAAAAAAAAAGAAAATACCGTCAAATACGGAATAACACTGAACTGCAAACAACTGTGAGTGAATTGTCACCAGCAATTCGATTTACTTTCATTGAGAGAGCCACGCCTGTATTTTGTTAATTCATCCCGGATAGATGATTTTTTTTTGTGTAAATATCTGAAAATGATAAGCCCCATTTTCCATTTTGCTTTCGTTAATTCTTACCAAGCGGATATTTCGAGTTTATAGTTTTCCAAACCACAAAAAATGAAGTCACCTGTAGCGTGAAGACAAACCTGCTAATTTAGCGTTTAATGAGAGAGGCATGTATAAGCTGACGTGGAGCTGTGGAGCGATAGGTCGAGAAAGAGATGCTTCCGTAAAACATACGAAAAAGCGCGTTAGTCATTCGCTCACCTTGGAGTGTATAGTCTGATTCAAAGACCTGTGTTGTAGAACTTGTTTACTTTAACAGCCAATTCCCCCATGAATATGCCTGTCAGACTTTGGAGATGGGCATATAATTCTTGCCCCAAATACATGTCATTCCCATGGCTCTTCACTAAGCCAACTACTGATTCACCTTTAAAACGGAAACTTGGATGGTAAAATGGTCTACGTGCCAGACTAGCATGAGATGTTCAAAATTGAAAGGGGAGGAAAAAAAAACTATAAGAAGGGGGAAAGTATAACACAAAGGAAGCTCGCTAAATCTCGATGTGCTTAAAATAGAATTTCTGCCTGTCATGCTATCGATAAGGTAAATGATTCTTGTCTTATTTCCACGTCGAGTGTCGGAGTTGAATTAGGCAACCTTTTTAATCCTTTTTCACTCTACTGGTGTTTAAGCGGTTTGCGCACGCCGTTTTTTACACCGCGCGTGGAGATTATAGAATCACGATTTTGGATGGACGCTGCAGACTGTTGTAGCCTGTTATTTTTGGTTGTGGCTAACACGTCAGATGGCGTAACTGACATTTTTGTTTAACTTGACATTCGTCGAGTCACTCACAGTCTCGTGATTGCAAGTCGTGGGGTGACAATGTGCAAAGACTTCGCGCCGATCTCGGCTCGATAGTGCTACGTTCTCATTGACGCGTGACGCTGCATGTAATTGGGTAGAAACGTTGTTTATTTGTCAACAACAAATGTTGTTTTCACTCCGGTCAGTCATGAGATATTTCCTGTATTAATGCAACAATTGTAGCGTGGTGACTGCGTCATGAACTTTCATCATTGATGTCTTAACTCGCGACATTTAATTGCATCAAGGAACAACATCGCCTTGGGTCGTATTTCTTAAAGAAATCTTCACTTCGTCCCACTTCGTCACCCTGAAAATTGTATAAGCAACTTCAGCTGTGTTGTCGAGAAATTCCTGCGATATATCGAAAGAAAGCTATCGATGGATGGTGGGTGCACCGCGTGATAAAGGGAAGGCATTGGATAATGCGTAACATCGATACTGGAACTTGGTGGTCCATGTATTGTTGAAAACCGTGTAACTTACAAATAGGCTAACCAAAGTGAAGTATCGAATGTCACAGACATTTAGAGGATGTTTACTACCGTCGCATTCTACAGAAACTGAGAAAAATAACACTAATCGTGCCTCTCTTACTTTAAAATTTGAAATCCATCTCGGTGACTAAATTACTAGAATTACTCGATTAAAACCTCTGCACATGTACTCTTCCTAAAATTCAGCGAGAGATAGCATAAATACGAAACGCTCTTTATCAAGCTCTGTTCATGTACTCTTCAACGAGAGATGTGCGCATAAATACCAACGATCTTGATCAAGCGAGGATGTTGTTTCGTTGAAAAATGATACCTTGACTTAATCTTCAGTCACTTGACCTGTTTATATCAATTGCAGAGAGAGAAAAAACACTCATAGATTCAGTTTCCTTTAGGAGCAGACGTTCTGATTCACCCAGATGAGTGTATGATTCGTCGACGACATACAAGCACGAAATCTGGTAGTCACATCGAAATGCTTGTCTCCGCGTGATGATAGCGATGCGTGCAAACTTCGCATTCCTACGGTAGGACCTTAATATCTATGGATGTGCTGTGAGATTTGGTGAGATTTGTTTTAGAATAAGGCGGATACACAAGAAGCTGCATCATGAACGGAATTACGGATAATCGGTACTACAGCAATGTGGTAAATATCCAAACTCAACTTCGTCTTAACATGATCCTTAATTTATCTTAGGAGAATCTTCTTTCCACTCGCAAACTTTAATCACTAGCTTGTGCACTAAATAGCGAGAAGCATGATTCTTCGTGTATTTGTAGATATCAAAGTAGCTAGATTACTTCTAAGCGTTCGTGTAAACGTAGAAAGACACGAGTTTATTGTCTTAAACCTTTCTCTCCAAACGTTTTAGTCTACTTTTGCCTCAAAGAAACATACAATCGGTCAATTTGTTGTACAAAATACAAACTCTTCGTTAAAAGTATTTCAGGACATATTGTATCGGGAAAAAAAACGCGTCATATATTACAAAAGTCATAGTTTATTTTCAGGCATTCCTCCTCTTGAAAAATAAGAATAGATATTGATATATTTACATCATCTAAAGAATTTCACTTCTGTTGTGTGAAAAATACGTATTTTCACTCCCTAACTGTACAGAAACTATAACAAGCCCTGGGAAATGTCTTGATATGCTTATTATTTGAATAAAATTGGTTTGTAAAATAGTGATCTCCGTAGTACTGTTTCAGATGAAACTTTGTGATTACGCTGTTCAACAGTATAGGAATCTCGGAAGAAATAGTACTGTATTCTGAGATATCGTATACGTCAGAAATGGAATCCCAAACAGTGAATGATCGTAGATATTAGTGGATTATTTGTATTAATAGTCGGCGACAATAGTATTATAATGCAAGATTGCATGCTGATTATGTGATATATATGAACAGGATATAGTCTTTCTTGCTTAAATTCGCTCTTCTGATGTTATCACAGTCAACCGTTCCAATGTTTCATTTACATCTTCCCATCAAAATACTATAAGTTGAACACTATCAATATCTCTCAACACCAAATAATAAAACATCTATGATTTAGGTATTAGAAAACAGAATTAGATTGTTCGTAAGTGTAGTGCAGTTTTGCTGTTTAACGCCACATTATTCTTCGTCTTTAACGGTTTTCTGTATATAGTTCGTCATTTCTATTCCATGAAATTGACTAACCTCTGGATTTTACTGACGTGTAGGAAAGGTCGTTCGACCCCGCCCCCTTTGCATTTGTCTCTATCCCTGCAGTGTGATGTTCAACGTACTGGGAAATGAGCTTCTATACACTAAAATTCGCGAGGGATATATATAAAAAAATGGAATGTTTAAATTATGTTATTTCATACATCTCGACATGACCATAAAACTATAGAATGAACTGTTTTAGTTTTGTATTTTACTTTAATTTTTCTTTAAAGCGAAAGTATAGTTTTGCTAAATGGTAAAAAAGAAAAGATTTTTGTGTGAAGTTTTTTTTATGTTAATATACCTTTATCATTTCGTAATGTCCTTAGAATCATACGTTGTGAAATGCTTCCACATTTTATCTTCCAGAAATTTTTGAGAAATATGAAATGTACCATACGAATACCATAGGGCAGTGCCATATGAAATATACAAAGTGATATTTGCTTTTCATATTTTGATATTTGCTTTCATTATACTTCAATATGTCACTATAAACAATTTTCATTTGGTTTGATTTTGTTTTCTGATGTCTTGGGCGACAGTGGAATACTTTGTGAAAGATTGATGACAAAGCTATCTGATCAACCACAACTATATAAATGGGCTCTAAATTAATACATTCACCATTTAACAAAACTCCATCGGAAGATGCCAAACCGACGTGTTTCAATTGACCAGGTCATGTACAGTAACTTGCACTATTGACTGTGCATAACACCGACCCTTCCACACCCACCAAAAGTATAACAAGATGGCCACCGTATTTCACATCTATTCCCCATGGGTCCGTCGCATCCGGGTATCAAGATCGCATTTTCCATAATTAGTAAGGCGCGGATATTTTTGCGAAGTCAAGTCAGTGAGTAATGTTCCATATTAATTTGCTGTCAAGAACTTGAGGTTTCACGTTTTTTGGCCTTGGGCAGGAAGTCTTGCAAAATGACCCGGTGAAACGTTTGTGCGTTGAGGTGAGAGCGGTTCTGACTGAACCGTTGTAATAAGGACATCCTTAAATTATTGAGACAAGTGTAATTATAAACTGAAGATCATACTTATATGTACACCATCTTCACTCGCATATTGGCAGAGAGTGCATTAACACTAATCTCTGGTGGAGGGTAACTTTGTACTTCTGCCCAAGTTTGTGTAAGGAATGTATGACTGTAACCACAATTATATAAATGTAAGTTTGATGGTTTTAATAAGTAATAGGGAAAGGTGAATTTGTTAAAAAGAAAACACTCCTGATAGTTGTATGACTCTATTTATATTCAATTAAATTAAAACCAATTAGATGCCACTTCTTAGATCGTGACGTCGTGATCAGAGTTACTGCGCTTGAGCAGATCGGTAAACCATTAACTAAACCGATGATGTTATGCTAAATCTAGTGATTAATTACCAATTTAAGTTTAACATTTGTACAAGGTACATTGCAGGTATCTCCTTAATTTGTATTGTAGCAGTATTCTCAGTCATTCCGTCTGTATTTTAGTGGTCCCAAGTTCCCAGCAACAAGTCATAATCTTAAAAATGATTTTGATGTCGTTCCAACTTTGTGTTAATCTCATGAATAGTGATATATGTCATACTCCAAACTCCATTTAGCGTAATTGCTCCATATATGATACAGCAAAAAAAAATGTTAAAAATAACCTGAAATTTTCTTTGGGGAAAGTTTTATGCAATAGGGCCCTGCGTGGAGTTCTCTTCGGTGATGGAATCATCCCATCACATCTTAAAACATTTTATTGCCTATATACAGAAAGTTCATCTCAAATATATATGTATGTTCACTTTATTACAAACATGTAGATTTCTCGTCGTTGGCCCCAGTGTCACAATATTCACAAGTATTATTGTCCCACATATATATCTCTGTGTCAGTACTTTGTTTGCATAGATATTGATCATTTTGTGTAGATATTTCATTGCAGGAGTATTCCGCTGTCAGGCTGTTTTCGCCTGCTATCGTTTTCAGAACTACCAGCATGTGCCATGTTTTCCTTAAATTGCGTTATTCTGGAATATTGCAAGTGATTAAAATTATTTTAACCATATTTGTCTCGGATGTTATTACCCCCTTTGCAGCTGAACGAGTACAGAATGACCATCGATGAGCTGAAGGCCGAACTCATTCAAGAGCGGGATGAGCGACTTGCGGAGAGGACGGAGTTTGAGCACAAGCTAGCTGTGGTAAGATGGCATACAATGGAATAAAGGACTCTGCAGCTACCGTATCAATATCAACAAAACTACTACTACTATTACTATAACTACAACAACAACAACAACAACAACAACAAAACTAATACTACTCCTCCTCCTACTACTACTACTACTACGAGTATTACTGTCACTACTACTACTACTACTACTATTACTGCTACTTCCACTACGTTAATAAGAATAGCCTATGGAAAAAGGAATTTCATTGAGTAATATGTGGGGCTGATTTAACACAAGTCGAAGAAAGCCTGAAAGAAAACACAGGAAAATTACTATATGGGCAATTCCGTGAATTATTGGACAAATCAGGAATTATATAAATTGGTCTATCGCGAATCGTATTACATTTTAATGGTTTGAATGGGTATGAATCATGAAGAAACAATGGGGGACATCATTTCTACTCTAAATTTTACGTCTCCAACAGCACCCTTTAGGAGAATCAGAAACATACATGAAATACGCACATTGGGACTAGTTGACTATCTCAGTTTTATGAAAATTATCATTTTATTCTGCAGTTTTTTCCATGCCAATAGCTCTTCTCATTGTTTTGAAAGTAATAGAACCCACATATGCATACTAAATCTGATAAAAGACAAGGATAAACGCAAATTTGTGTGGCTGGACAAAATGTAAGCGTAACTAACCGTAACGTAACTAACCATGTTTTGATGTTGTAGTTAAAAATGAAAAATGATTTTTATCAATAAGTTATATATCAAATGACTTATCAAGATGCCGGAAATAGTATGAATACCACAGTTTGTGTCAGCTGAAAACAGGTTGAGGAAACTTTGAGGACAAAGACATGTCATTTTTTTCCATGTCCTCTTTACGTAACGTAACTAACCATAATTAAAGTTCTTATTATTACCCACTAAAACATGTATCATGATTTCGCTTGATGTTGTGAAGTAGGTGCCAGTCTAGAGAACTGTCAGTACAAAAAAAGAAAAATAATATGAAAGCATTTTCATGTAAGAGCCAAATGTTGAGTAAAGTTTGTCATAAAGTGTAACGTAACTAATCACGGAATTGCCCATATACTAAATACTTCGATTCTCTCTCTTCCTCCACCTCTCCCTACTTCTTCTGCTCGTTCTACTATTACTGCTACTACTATTACTACTACGACGACGACGACTACTACTACTACAACTACTAATGACACTCCTCTCCTCCTCCTCCCCTCCACTTCTTCTTCTCCCTCTTCTTCGTCTTGTTCTTGTTCTTCTTCCAACTACTTCTACTTCTGCTACCTCTACTACTGACTATACTGTTTCAAACTGTAATGTGAATTAAAACCCCTATTCCACAGAACGTGTTTGACATTTCAATGGTCTTTCAATAGTCTTTTAATGATCTCC
The DNA here is from genome assembly GCA_001188425.1 of Eucidaris tribuloides. Classification (NCBI taxonomy): domain Eukaryota; kingdom Metazoa; phylum Echinodermata; class Echinoidea; order Cidaroida; family Cidaridae; genus Eucidaris; species Eucidaris tribuloides. The sequence continues at coordinate 99,079 of JZLH01S0532859.1, forward strand.
AAGGCCTTTTACGATTCCTTACTGATCTTTCAGTGTTCTTCGTGGTCTTCGTGGTCTCCCAAACTTTTTGATACGGTTCCAAACAGTATTTCAGGAAAATGGTCTTTCAGTTGCCTTTCAGTAGTCTTTCAGTGGTCTTTCAATTAACTTTCAAAGGTCTTATTCGTCTTTCCATGATCTTTTCACAGTCTCTCATTTTTTTAACAGAGATCATTGAAGGATCATTGAAAGATCAGTGAGAGTCCATAGAAACTCACTGAAGGCCCGCTGAAGGACTAGTGTAAGTTTAACAAGACAACAAGTCTTTCAGAGTTCTCTCGGAGGTTTTGGTCAGTCTTTCAGTGTTCTTTCAGTGGTCTCGGTCAGTCTTTCAGAGACCCTGATTGATATTTCAAAGATCTCTGGCAGTATGCCGATCTTTCAGCGATTTCTCAATAGCCTTATTGGTCTCTCAGTACACTTTCAGCTGTCGTCAAGGTCTTACCGGGATCTTGCTGGAAGAGTTGTTTTTGGTCTTTCACTGGCCTTTCAATGGTCTCCGTTCTGTGGAATGGGGGCCTTAGATAACTGTTAATGACCCAAAGAAAGTTTTAGTCGAGTTCAATTTAATCGAGACGCAAATTATGTAAGTATTTTATAAACTTTAGAGAACCTCTAAAATAAAAGAGACTTTTTTTTTAAGGAACTAAAGTAAAGACTGGCTTTGCGCAGCTGTTGGGGGTTACACCCTTTACCAAAATAATGTTGGGCAAAATTTTGCGTATCGCTTTTGCAGTGTAAACCTTCATCATCAGCATTCTACATTAGGAGTGAATTCGTTTACACGGGAAGTACGTGCGGTTCGTGTCTGTGTGTGGGCTACAGGAAAACGGATACGGGCTCGTGGGAGTGTTAGTGCCCCGCAAATTCGCAATAAAATATTACCAGGGTAGCAGTATCCGGCAGATCCTTAAAAGAAAATCTTCCCCACTCAGCTTCTTCATTTGTACTTTCGGCGTCCAATTGCAGATTTGTTTTAAACTTCATCAGAATGTTTCCGCTTTCCAACAGTCAGTCTGTCAATATGTACTCAATGAAAATAACGGTGTGATTAATACCTACGGCCTTGAACGAGAACAAATGTGTGATCATTTGTTTCTGTACATTTCGTAACGTTCTTTGACGCCACTCGATAGTGATGAACGTTTTCAGATATCCACAGATATTTAAATAACTGTTGCAGATTTGTTTTAAACTTCATCAACAAATTTCCGCTTTTCAACAGTCAGTCTGTCAAAAAGTACTCAATGAAAGAAACGGGTATGATTAATACCTACGGCCTTGAACCGGAACAAATGTGTGATCATTTGTTTCTGTACATTTCGTAACGTTCACCACTTGATAGTGAACGTTCTACAGATATCCACAGATTATTAAATAACTGGTCGTTCAAAACAACCCATAACATGCCACAAAGCTTTGCAACGTTTGATGATTTATTTGCCAAGTTAACAACCTTTTTTTTGTTATTTAGAGTGGGCATACTGTTGCTTTTGGGAATTGCAAGTGAAAGTCGGAGTAAACAATTTTTATAAAACATAACATACCGATGAAGGAGGCAGATAAACCTGGACAGGTATTATCAAACGGAAAACCCTTCCCGACATGTTGAGTCAGCATCAGGTGTTGCTTTGCCACCAAAAATGAAAGTAAACAGAAGGTGATGACAGATGTAATATCATTGCGTCGAGACAAAATATTTCCCCTGTAAAGGTCTCTTTTGGATTCTAATAATCAATTGAAACTTTATAAATGAAGCACAAAAAGACGTATGGAGAGAGAGGGTTATTTTTCCAAGTTTCCTTTCTACCTATTTGATCTTCTGTTCTGCATGTGATGCGTTTGAAGTTAACACAGGTCCCTTTACCTATATTAGAATAGAAGAGACTATACATTAGAATGCACGGAAGAAAAAAGTAATGGTCACTAATGAGCCTACGAAATATAAAATAACGAAATAAGTGAAATAGTTTTTACTTCAAATTGCAGCTAAAATGATTTTATATCTAAATTGGTAGTAATGTGTAAGTCAACAAAAAGCTATTATCGATTTGTGATGATCGTAATCACTGCAATGTTACAGTTTACAGAACATGTTACGGTCTCCTGGCCTTTACACGGGAGTAGGAGTAGGTATTTCGAAACAAACTACATCATACCCTTGTAAAGAAATCGACATGAGCTATAATAGTTAAGATACCCCTGCATTTGGAGCATTGCTATTGCGCCTATTACGATATATAGATGGCCAGGGTACAACAATGAATCATTCTTCAACAATCCCAGGGAACTCACCGCCAGTAGTCCTTCTATCAGCCCCGTATCTACGGGAAACGTAACAGTCGGCGATCTTTCATGATTTGGGGTGGGGGTAGAAGGGGAGGGAGGGGGGGGGGGGAGGAGAGGAGATCGAAGTGAGGGAAAGGGAACCTCTGTTGTTACAATGTGTCGTGCAATGGTACAATGAGTGGGGGTAACAACTAATTTTTTTAACGATTCTACGCTCGTATGACATCGCATATAAGTAAAAAAATGATGTTGTGGTGTGTATTCAAGATATCGCCGTTTAATTCATACTCGTCTGAGTATTAAAGACACTATATAACACTGTGGAAGACTCCGTTAAGAAAATTGTCGAACTTTGCTAATCTGAGCATATCTGACCAGTTTGAAGGAGCAAATAAACCCCTAGAACAAAAGTTTGGTGACGAGTTATGCTGTCATAGTACAATATGTGCAGATACAAATTGGCACATTAATTCTTATATCGGGCGATAGAAATTCTGCAACAACAGCAGTAAATGGAGAAAAGCTGGAATGCTCTCATATTTCACTTTTTTAAAGCCACTTAAGTGATTGTTTTAACACTGGCAATTTTTCAAGGGCTCATTTTTAGACTGTATCAAAGACGCCTAGTAGCATGGGAATCTCATGTAGCTCAGATGTTTTAAACTGGAAACATTGTTATACAGTGCCTTTAAGAGGGATGGTTAATAAAGATACAAGATAGTGGGCAGTAAACAGTGTAAAGCAGCTGTTGTTTCTAAAAGACGACCCCCCCCCCCCATTGATTGAGTCGATAACCCCGTTCTGGGAGTTGTTGAATTTATTTTGACACATTAAGATATACGTGGAGCTTTTCATACCTCTTTCTTGGATTATAAAAAAGCAAGTTACACTCCATGTTGAAGGCAAACGAGTGGACTACGAAATACACAGTCTCATGTAAACAGTAAACTTGTATACTTTCTGAATCAAATTCCAATGTGTCAAGAAGACATGCCCATGTGCAGGCCACTTTCCAGGAATCGTTTCATGTGGGGTGGGGGAGATCTTCAACTATTTTTCTTTTGCTTTATGAACGATTTTCATCAAATGTTTATGGTTACATGAAAGTTCGGGTAAATACACAGTCAGTTTTGGTCAAAAACAAAATCTCTGACACAATGAGCAGAAGGCAGTATAGGGACAGTGATGAAAAAAAAAGGTCGTATGTGTGTGTTAGGACAGCTGACTGTTGGAATCTTTCTTTGGTCCGGCGCCAAAAGTGTGAAAAGGGGGAAAGATGTTTATCAAGTTACCAGCCAGGGGACGGAGCTCAAACGGATGCAGCGGATCCCGATAACAGCTTTACGAAATCTCGATGGGATAATGCCCTACCGTTTACAGGCTTCTGTTATCGATTGTATAACGAGAGGGAAGGTTGCAGAATAGCAGGTTTCATGGCCATGGCATGGTGTCAAAATCTGATCTGTAGGAACAGACTGAAGTTACAACATTGGGATGCTACATTAGACAAAGTTGAGTAGTTTCATAGTGTGCAAGTGCAAAAGTGTGTGTGGTCTCTGAAAATAAGGGATTCAACAGGTTCACTCTGTAAGGGATGAACCCGATGAGAACATGTGAAATCGGGGGAATTTCCAGTAGATTTAACTCTTTTTTGAAAGACGTCGCTGTGGGAAGTCCAAGTCAGCCCCTAGGTTATTCCATAAAGAGGGAAATTCACCTATATTCCCTGGAATATGTCTTAGACCATTGACGTGCTTCGTTCACGAATACACATTTTTGGTGCCATTCCACCTTCAACTTAGAGACATTCATAAAACAAATCAACAAAGCTTCAATCCTATTAATCCTCATTTATCTTTCTAATGCTTATGATTGGGGTTTATCTTTGATTGTATGAGGTGTATTAAAGAAATTGCGGGGCCGAAGTTTTTACCAATACGAGATAATTTCATAATCTATCAAATGAATCATTGTCAATACAACAATTCGACACCGGGGCAACACTATGTCTGGCACAATAAGGGTTAATTCCTCCATAGGTATAGTCCTATACTAATACACTGCTTGGAGTTCACTCTTTCCCCTTGAGGTCACTCGTTAAAAAGTGAGCGCGCTCTTTTTTTTTTACAGAGTTACATATAGTTACAAAACAGACGCCCTTTGCTCTGTTTTCCGGAGAACCCCAAAACATCCTTATTGACGTGATTAATAACAAGTGGACGGGCCAGAATATTTCTGTGGTAAAAAAGATGACCGTACGTGAAAGTACTTCACTAAGATATAACACCTCCGTTTTCCTTATTTTTCTGATTATATCTACTTAATGAAGACAGGCTAGTTTCCTAGGAAGAGGGTGTAGCTCAAACGTGTCCTAATATATGGTATTAAAGCAACACTGCCTTAGCTGAACAAGTTGTTGAGTGGCAGTCCTAAATTAGTAAAAGATTTAATTTTTAGGAAACAACTCCTAGGTGAATTTTCTTAGCGATTGTGTCAGGAAAAAATCGTTTAAAAAATATATTTGCAAGCCTCATAATCCGCTATGTCGGTTCGCATTGAATGATTCATTTAGTATTTATTGTGCGGTTGTCTGATTAAATTTGGACGTGTTTTCCCACGTGGTTATTGTTTGAAATCATTGACTTCAGTAAAGCAAATGTCACTTGTGAAAAATGCCCAAGTTTTGGGCATGGGAAGCATTAATTTCCCCCTCAATTTCCGTGAAGGTAAAAATAAAATTTGTCATTCGTAACATATTTAGCGGGTCAAGACAAGGTACGTTCTTATAAAGCTCCGTTAACGCATGCGTATAACATGGGTAACATGAATGTTTCACAACCCTTGGAAAATTGGTAATGGAAATTTTGAACAAGTTGGATTAAAGCCTTAGTTTAACACTGACCACAGTTTAAAATATAATGAGCTACATAATCCTCCGTGCTCTAAGTAAGGTCTAAAAATGAAGCCCTGTTAAATTTGTACTTCAAAGTGATCACTTAGTGCTTTAAATTAAAAGAGTGAAAATCTAGAGTATCCAGTGTGACCGTCTTTTGACCTTATCTGTTTCCTCCCATAGATTGCACAAGTTTTTTTTTCTATCCACGCATACCATGCCAGTGGAACCGTAACATTTGAAACTTGTGTATGCTGGGATGTTTATTTGTCCATTTAAGCACTATTATTGTATGTATCTCAGAATCAAAGTTTTTTAAATTGAAGTTCCAGATTTTTAAATTGAAGTTCCACAATCTTAGCCTTTATCTCTAAATAATTGTAACCTTTTGATTATGATAAGATGGTTCTACCTTCTTCCGTTGTTAATTTCCAATGGGGTTATGTGAGACTTGTGTATCTCTATGGAAATATCATTTCCATCTAATCATCGAATATTTCTGGATATTTAATCGAAGTTAATCTCGTTTTTGGCATTGTCCTTGACCCATTAACCAAGTATGCCACCCACACTATCATTTCTATTCATGTGATATTATAGGGATAGGCTCTGCCGTGATATAAAATGATCTTGAGATAAACATGGTCATAAATGACATGTTTGGGGGTAGTCCTCAACTTGGGGTAAAATTATTCTAGAATCAAGTAAACTCTGCAAGGATCCTGCTGGGAAAATTTTGTAGGTAATGATGTATATTTTAAAATAACTTCCATCAGTATGACTTGTGACGGACAAATCTGTTGTGTAGATTTTTATGGGATCTATTTTCATGGGGGCTCGAGAGAAACAAAATGATGGTATGTTCATGATCAATTTGGCTTACATAAACAAATTCAAGATAAAGCCTTCCAGCTATCAGATACGCTACAGCTGGTGTATCCATTGATATATCTTCAACTAGTTTGGTTCGAGTGGCATTTTTTATCTCTCCCCCGTCATGTCGCTGCCCTTTAAAACACGCATCTTTGGAATTACGAGTCAAGGAATAAATAGGAATTTCTTAAGTTTTCTGTGTCATGGCCACGGCATGCAATCCTGATGGGCGTATTCTAACCCTATAGGGTTAAGCGCTTGGAAATCTGTTAAAATTTGACCTTGGATCAACTGGTATTCCTCATGTGAACTACATTGCCACATATCTTTCAAATGAAATTTACATAAGTGTATGATATCTATCTGTCTACGTACGCCCCTAATTTTATGTCCACGAGGTAAACTTTTACGTTCAAGTGGGTTTCCCCGAGAGACTCACTTCCTCCTGGGGGAAAGGGCGTTTCGTGGTGGTGTTGTAAGCAGTGTACGGATAGGCGACGTGTTTTCCCCGGCGCCTTCGGCGGTGTCGTCTGATGAGCTGATCGATAGAACATGAACGTTCATAAGACGAAAAGCAGCTACATATAAATATAACCTTGTAAAAATATGATATTCATTACATCAATTCGGATTGTGGGCTGAGCACTTATGAGCAGATGGTATCAAAGAATTAATCGGATCCGCGATAGCTCGTCGTATGTGTGAATGAGACTTCAGACCTTATTTGACCTGGGTATGCACGTCAAGTGTTCACGCCCCTCCTCGTAATCATTCACTGGCTCAGCTGTCTGTATCTTTTTTCAAGGATTTAATGTACAAAGATAGACATGCTTAATATTTAGTGAAAATTACTAGCCTTGCTTATAGAGTAATATTTAATGTCAATTTTTCAACTATTTCCTACGTGAAAGGGATTATTCAGAGAGGTTGAAATACGATGTAATAGATTTTCATTTGTGTCTCTCTGTATTTTAGATCGCAACTGCTGATCTATGATTTTAACAAACATGTCAGAAACTTTCATTTAATAATGATAATTAAAATGCCCACCTTGAACTATTTAACATAACATTGTCGGGATTGTGAGCTTTGGTATTTGTTCCTTGGTCGTCGTGTCAAAGCCGGCAACCAGTTATGGCCTGGTGGTATTGTCGCAGCCCGGATAGCTATAGACGCGGGTCCGAAACCTAGTTCATTTTTTTCTGAAATGTTTGTTACAATCATAGATCAGCAGTTGCGATCTAAAATACAGAGGGAGACAAATGAAAAATCTGTTACATCGTATTTCCTCCGTTTTACCATAGAATTCTTCAGTGTGTCTTTACAGACCCATAATTGAAATCTCGGTCCTTATTTCAGAATTTATCCATTCGAGATTTGTTTTGGTGTATAGGGAATGCTTTAACAAACATCGAAATATTACTTTTGATATTCTCAACAGTAAATATAAACGTATATGGAATGCTAGTTTTACTTCCGAAATATAAATCAGCTAACGATGAACACCCACTTCGAAATAAACTTTGTCAACATCTGTAACAATTTTTCCAGATACTAATTTAATTTGTGGGTTTCATTCCGCATATAAACAGAGATAT
>JZLH01S0532925.1:1394-19768 GCA_001188425.1 Eucidaris tribuloides
CATGAATATAAACACACACTGGTTGAAATGTACAGTCTGCAGGCACAGTCTCTAATTTGCACCTCAGTGTAATAGCTAGCACCATTAATGCAGGGGGTGGGGCAGTAGTAGGGGTTGAATGACACCAAATAGAAAAAAACGTCAATTTTGAGGGTTGGGGTGTCATCTCCAGCATATATATATGGTAGGGTACTAGGTAATACCTCTTCAGGACCTGTTGAAAAATTTTCCACTTTTAATTATCTTAGTATATATATATATAGTTTTTTTACTTTTTTCGGGGGGGGGGGGTAGGGTATGGCTCCTTTTGGCTACACCCATGTTTCGTTAATCCATTGTCTCAGATATTCTGTAGAAATCTTCTCCATTTTATCGCAAAAACACTCCACAGACTTCACCTGTGATGTAATTGGTAGGTTACTGAAAAGTTTTACAGAAAATGTACCTCCCTGACAAACTGCACACAAACTTGAATTAATTCTACTATGAAATGCACCTGCAATACAATATGCATGAAGCATTTACCCATTTCATTGAATGGAATCATCCCTTCTATCATTGAGTATGGTTAATATTTGGGGAAAATCCATAATCAAAATGGGGATGCAGGTGTGCAAACCCAGAATTTATTTATGTTTTAGTGCATATTTGAAAGGTTATTTATCAACAAACTTTTTCTTTTAAATTTAGATGGGAGAAAGATGTGAAAGAAATCAATAAACTGAGTGAATTATAAATGTACTGTAATAAACAATTGGAATTGGCAATTTAGAAATGGTAATAAAATTCTACCTAACTTCTAGTGGAAAGGGATGCATACGAAAATTAGTCAATATCTACCTTCTAAAAGTCCCACGCCCACATACACTCATATTCTCCACTCAATTATTCATCTGAGGCAAGTCCCAGCATGTTGCACAGATTACAACATACTGTACCGTCTTCTATCCCTTTTGTACTCTGAAAGATAATATCGCGTGGTCATCGTTGCTACATCAGAATTGAATACAAGGTGCAAAAAAGACTGATAACAGTAGTTGGAAACTAGCCAAAGTTATTGCGCAAATCAAGACTCATACCACGCGAGACTGATGTAAATTTTCCCACCTATTTCAAATACGTTATGATTACATTCATCACGGAGATAAACTTTGATTCCCTATCATCCGGGGTTACCAAATTAGGTATAGAACGACTTCTCGGCTGCGTATTGTCAATGATAACACGCTAGTACCTGTTGTAACCATATGTAGAACAGGTGGACAAACTTCATTTGACTCCATCCATTTCAATAATCATCAAAAATTGGGGAGGGGGGGGGCACATCCTCATTTTTGTGTGTGAAAAAAATACCAGTTGGAAACAAATAACAGCCTCCTATTTTGGATTTGGTGATTTATTTTATTTTTTTGAATTACTTTTATATCTTTTCATTCTTTCGCACTATGATACACGAGTTGTACAGATGGAATCACCCCCTTTATGAAATTTCTGAATCCCCCCTACAAATGGATTCTACCAAGTTCACCAATCAGTGGGTGAAAACTATTCAATTCAATTCAAAATCAAATAAAAGTTTTATTTAAAATAAAAAATGGCAGCCAAGAGCTGAATTGTGTATGATTTACAAATGTGCAAGTAAAAGTGTACACATTAATGCATCAAAATAAAAGCATATAACTGTGCAAGTAATGCTGTTATAAATTATGCACTTAGGATACACCATTATCTAAAAATATATAAGTAAAACATTTAATACGTATACATTTTACACTATGGGAAAAGCAAAATTGGAAAGATATTTCTCCTTCATAATTATAGATAGTATATTAATTTAGGGATAACATGTGCAGTGGTGATAAATAAATACAAATATTGTAAAGCCTGTGTCTGAAGTAAACATTTCTACATCCACAATTGGAGCAAATGATCTGTTTTATAAAATACATAGATGTATGAATCCTTAGTTCTGTTTATCTTTCTTCACTTTCAGACTCAGGAATCACTATTTGTCCCTGCTTACACAAATGTGAGCATTAGACCTTCACATATACGGTACACACCCAAGCAAACATCATGATTCAAAACAAATACAGTAGCTTGTGTAAGCACTCATTAAAAAAGGTGAGCCAGTGACTTTGCATACATGATGAGATAAAAATGGGTTGGGCGAAAACTTTACATTCATGATCAATTGACAATGCATGTTTCCTAGAAATCTGGAGACACCCATGTCCGGGGCTCCTCCAAATGAAGACAAATTACTGTTGATATACTTACAACACCCACTTGTCCAGACGTATACATCCAAATAAATTAGTACTATCACAGTATGGTTTCACGGATTTGTAAATGACTCTGTTTCTGGGATTGCTATAATTAAACTGATTTGGATTAACAACTATGTGTCTATTTAAAGAGTAGATGAGCATGTTATGAATTATCAAGAATTTCAACGTTTCTGACTTAAAGGCAGGGAAGGCTCTTTTGCACCCCTCCAACAGCACAACAAAACATCACTCGTGCCCTTAGGCTATTCATGAAAGCCATAATAAGTTATTACTTAGAATTTGAGAAATGCAACAAACACAAGCTGTCATTTAGCCTCAGTAGGTGCATTCACATTACAAATCTTCGCGAAGTTTATCTTCTCAAAGACTTCGCAAAGTTGGCTTGATCGTTCACACTGGGGTAAAACTTTGAGAAGATTTACTTCTCGCGAAACTTCTCGAAGATTTGGAACGCACTGCGCATGTGGAAACAATCAAAATGTACGGAGATTTTACTCAACAGATTGATCAAGAATTTTGTTTCCGCGATGCTCCAATGTCCTTTACACTTCATATTTATTGGACGTACTTAAGTTGCTGCGTACAAAACGCACGTAGATATCCGAGCTACATGGTATACTCAAGTCATAACATATTCAACTCCATGTTTGTGTACAGTGCGCATTAATTATGTCCCCACACCGGAAATGCGCTGAGGCTCACGGGATATAACTTCCCGAAGTTTGTGTTCACACTCAAAATGTTGCGGGAAGTTTCTCAATGTTTGGGAAATTTCCTACAAAGTTGTGGGAAGTTTCGCGAGAAGTTTCGCAGGAAGTTTCACGGGAAGTTTGTGTTCACATTACCAAACTTCGCGAAGTTAATCTTCGGTAAGTGAAACTTCGCGAAGTTTGCTGTAAGTGTGAATTTAGCCTCTGTGTGAAGCTCACTGAACTGAGTTTAGTAGTCATCTCAGGAATCATGTATTGAATAATAATCTGCATGAGACTTATGCATTAAATTTATCATGTTCATGAATGCATGTGGTACACATATTGTAAATAAATTTCACATATCATACATGTACATGGCACGATGAACACCCACTTATTGTAAGGGTATAAAAGTAGATTATAAATTTGGGTATCTGTGATACTTTAAAGGCCCACTGTCATGACACAATGAAAAATGCCCTCTTTAGACTAAAATCATAACTGTTACCCATAATGCAACGGAAACAGCCATGACAGTGTGGAAAAAATACATTTGTTTTCATCCCACAATCTGTACACTATGGCCCTGCAACAGTCCATGTTCATGAATGTGTGCCTGTATTCCAAGACTAGTTGTCATCCTCTCTGTGGTTGAGTTGACTCTTGACAGTGGGCCTTTAATTCAAGTCAAAATCTAACAGTCACTAAAATTCCAACCAAACTCAGTTTCAAACTCCTATACTTTACTAAACACTCTTAAAATGTATTTTCTTTTACAAAACTGAGTGTATTTACGAAATGTTAATTTTTAGGCACGCATGCTTTGCCTTTAATTTGTGATATTTGGGAGAAGGTTTGACATTATTATTCTACACACTTGACCTTATTATATTTCCTGGGGTGAGAAATTCTATTGCCATAAATTGTAGGGAAGCAGGAAGCATCACATTAATCAACTAAACAAATTTCTTGAAGAGTTCCACTGAAAGTATAAAAATAAATAATATCAATAATACAATGTGATTTTTAAAATGAGCACGAAAGACTAAAAATAGAATTATAACTGTGTGTGATTGCAACAAATACATACATTGGAGTCATTTCAAATGAATAAATATGCTATAAAAATAATGTTGATACTCTTATAAATGAAAACAGTAGAATATTTTGAGCAATATTTCCAGAAAAATATATTGTTAATATGATACAGTCGGGCAATTCCATAAAATAATCAACCTTTCTGTATCTTCGACCCCATTTTTCTCCATTCTTTAATGCTTCATTTCCACAAACTGCTCAAGCCATGATAATTTAAGACCATTATAACCTTTTAAGAACAAAAAATCAAAGAAATCATTTCTGGAAGGTCCCACATATAGGGGGTCGGACGTACATATTTTATAGAATTGCCCAGTCACTTTACACTACAGTTAAAAATATGGTGAATCATAGTACTTGGATTACTTGGAAAATATGATTACTGTTAAAATACTTTAGAATTAGAAACATGGAAAACTTTGCAGAAAGAACATATTGCTTAGCAAGACAATACAAGGGATTTGTTCTATTGAGTAACTTTTATCTATAACCTATATGCGGTCAAGCATTTGTATCAAAAGCTAACATAACACCAAGGAATTTCAAGGCAACAGACTCTGCTTGTTTATAGCAGGGAGGTGTGAGAGACAACCCTAGATCATAACATGGTCCATGCCCAGATATACACACCTCCCTGTTTATTAGGCTGGACTGGTTTAGTCCTGCTAAGGTCAGTGAAGCATGCCCATGATGAAAACAAAACTGTCTGATACCTGCAGGGTCTAATTTGGACCTGTCTGGACCTGTAGTCTGGCTGCCAGACCCAATATCACCACACTTATCTGACAGTGTATCATACAGTGCACTCTCGATATAAGAAGTCTTGGCGCACCCATCAAATTTGTTCTTTATAACGGCAAATTTCTTTTTATCAGGGTTGCAAAAAAAATAAAATACAAAGGAAATCCAAGATATGGGACCAGAGATATATATAATATATATATAATAATCAAATTTTGTTATAGATCAGTGTTCTTTATAACGAGAGTGCACTGTACTTGGTAACAACCAACAACAAAGACTACCATACAGACACTTCACAGTTTCAGGCAACCATTAGGTGGATTTGTCTTTTTTTTCATAATTTTTCAAAAGGGTCAGCTGGCATCAGATTTCATTCTATTTTTAAGGGCAAAATTGTGGAGTTTGAAAACAACAGACTCTGGACTAGTCTAGACCAAGATGTTATGCCTGAATGGGTTGTGATGTCACAGTCTAATCACATTGTTCAATTAAGCTTGATTAATACCTGGAGCTAAAGCAGACAGTTACTGTACATGCCTGGACCAGTTAGTACAAGCATGGACCATAGAACAAAGCATGAACCTACTTACAGTCCACAGTACAAGAAGTCAGGTCAAAACCTTTTTCAGGTATAGTCTTTATATCATTGAGGGTCTACCAATATATGATTGTGCAACTCTTTGGTCACTGATAATTTTGTTACTTTTGTTTTCTTTTTCTTGTTGCAGATTTGTACACTACCAAAGGTGCATGCTCAGACCAAGGAGTTTGAAGCTCCTTGCTCAGACCAGTCACTACAAGTTTCTGGTTTGATTTGCACAATGTGGACAAGACAGGACACCAGTGTACAATATGTGTGTATCTTTCTGTTGTTGTTGTTGTTGTTGTTTGGTTTTTTTTTTGGGGGGGGGGGCCCGGGGCTACATCATTGTTGGTACATGTACATGATAATACAAGTTTAAAAGGAGGTGGCAGCAAGGTTTAAACAAAGATCTCCAAATGAGTTCTGGAATAGAGAAAAAGAAAAGTAGTATCAGATGTGTGACATACATTGGAACAAATTTTGGGGAAAGAAAATGTGGACCATCCCCATAGCACATACATGTACATCATATACCTACCAGGGAGATGGGACTTCTCCCTGTAACCATAGATACTATACTGTAACTACTATACATTCACTACTCTACAGGCCTACAATCACTATAGGCCTACAATATAAATTGAGTCCCTTTCGGGTATACACCTGTGTATTTTCCTAAAGGAAACTGGCCTTTGCTTTGTTTCATTTTCAATTTGCACTGGGGAGTGTTCATATATCAAATATCAATATCATTGAATATCTTTTGTATACAATGTGGTGATTTTATACATCCTTAAAAGGAACACTTACTCTAAAAAAAAAAATGGCATATATCCAACAAACTAATTTTCCCAATTCTGGTGAGCTATGAAATTCCCACAATTTACTTTGGCATTGTTTACTAGTATTAGTAGAGTTTCAAACGTGGAGGTAAAAGGTTTCGGAGGAGCCCAATTCCAGTTGGTATTGTTCTATGCAGGGGGTGTGTTTACAGAACCTCTGAGGTTCCTGTTCTGAGAATGTAGGTCAATTTTCTTGTGGGGACAATGTGTAATCTACCATCAATCGGAATTTTCATACAGTATCTTAATGTTAATTGCAATTTATCATTGACGATAGCACATTTGTACTCTTAACCACAAGTTTTTTTTACACATGGCTTATCATCGATGGTAAGACTTGTAGTTTAGTCAATGAGCAATACATAATGATAAAATGTGGACATGACCCCTTGCAGTTGCATGCATGGCTGTATTAATTTGGTCAGTGATGACTGGGGTCAACCTTACACACAAACTTGTTGATAACTCTGTTCACACTGTTACTAAGTTTTATGCTTGATGGGGTTATAAATATACATGTACGTATCCCTGAGCTTATATCTTTACATGCAGTTAACTTGAAGTTAGTTAACTACAATAGTGTTCATACTGGACTTAACTACAGGTTTAACTCCCTTTGCTCTACCTCACCTGGAAGTTATAACGTGATTGAGATTGTCAAGTTAACTACAATGGCCATTGTTATACTGGACTAAATTTCAGGTGCAACTTCCTTGATGCTCCCTCATCTTTAAGGATAAGCATCAGTGTGAACCAAGCTAGTGATATATAACAAGTGGGAGGTGTCCTTACATTCCAGACAGACATATCACCTGATCTACAAACCAGAAGTCAATCTTTGGACTGGCCTAGTACAGAACAAAGAGATGTTAAAGCACACCGATCAGACAATTTTTTTGTCAAGATCTTTCACAAAGTATTTTCTTGTCACCCCAGACATCAGAAAACAAGATCAAACCGATTGAAAATGGTTTATAGAGACCAATTATGATGTTTAAGTTATAGGAGAACTTCTAGCGGTATGTACAGTACATTACCTATGGGAAATGACAGGGTCCATAGATCATATCGGTGTATCTAAAAATATAATGGCAAAGAATTTCATTTTTCAACATTTAGCCTACCAAACCTACACCTTGGCTTTAAAGGCGGCTATCATATACAAGCACTGACTACATAGGTCTCTATTACATGCCCGAACACTGTCATAGAGGATAGGTGTTATTTTTGTATGAGCCATTAAATGAGGTACTGGTCAATAAAAAAAACAAAGAAATCAGAATACTGTTAAAGACACTATATAACATTGTGGAAGACCCGTTTAATAAATTGTCGAACTTTGCTATCTGATATATCTGACAGTGTTTGAATGGACAAATAAACACCCTAGAACACAAAAGTTTGGACAGTTATCCTGTCACTAGTACAGTATGTGCAGATACAAATTAGCACATTAAGTTTATATCAGCCGATAGGAAATTCTGCAACACAGCAGTCTATGGAGAAACCCTGGAATGATCTCTCAATGATTTTCACTTTTTTAAAGCACTTTTTGTTATACACTTATTGTTATACACTGCAATTTTTTCAAGGCTTCATTTTTAGACCGTATCAAAGACACTAGTAGCATGGGGAATCATGTAGCTCAGAGTTTTTAAACTGGAAACATTGTTATACAATGCCTTTAATCTGTCTGTTCTTATGAAAACTGGGGATAGAGAAATGAGGTCACAGTTGACCCGCTAAATATTTTCTCCTAATACCAATATCTTTTTGTGTGTGTTTTTACTTCTCTGTTTTAACATAATTAATATACATGCGCTGATTTGAATTCATTCCCTTATTTCTAACTGTGCTGGTAAATGAGAAGATAGTTCAGGATTTAAAGAGTTTGTATCAAAAAGACAGGTTAGCCCAGGCATAGATCTGTTGAGCACCACAACCACTTACCCCCCCCCCCCCAAACACACATAGTATCATTCCAACCAATATTAATGACTACAACCAATTCCGATATATCTTTTTAACTCCGTGTTTAGGTGTAGATGAATTAATAAAACCTCTGATGACATCACAATTACCCTGGTAATTAATAACTTTCGAAATGCAAACAGCAAACTCTCAACTTTTTCAAGTCCTTACGAGTACGATATGGAGTATAGTCGGAAGTGTCCCAACACTTTAACACATCAATGGGGAAAGCCCCTTTGTTTGCTGTTGTAACCGAATAACTCGCGCATGTCAATAGCAACAAGGGCTTTGTCATGCGAGGCAATACAGGCACCCCTGGATGAGCGTTGGGTTTTGCCACTGGTTCCTGTTAAAACAAGAGAAGGGGAAACCCCAGTTTGGCATTACAGCTGGGAATGATGTAAGGGGCGTGTTAGAGGGGTGGGAACTATCAGGACAGGGTGGCACATGTAGGTCATTTATGATGTAATGAAAGTGGGTGAAGGACAAATCGTCAGACACTATCCACTATCCTGCATAACTTCTTGGAATACACACACTAAAAACTGACTTTTAAGGTCACATGCTAACAATGACCACAGTTTAAAATAATGGGAGTTACATAATCCCCCATGCTCTAAGTGTCTTTAATAAGGTCTAAAAGTGAAGCCCTGAAAAATTGTATTTCAAAATAATGATTTAGTGCTAAAAAAGTGAAAAACTACAAGCACTCAATTTGACCGGATTCACCTTCCCATTTTCTCCCTTAGACTTTCTATGTGTAGATTTAGGCTATTTTATCCTCCACCAGAGTTGAAATTGTTTATTCATGCATATCTTGTCAGTAGCAGTATAACCTTCCAAACGTTTGTATTCTAGGGTGTTTATTTGTCCATATGAACACTACAGTGTAGCTCAGATATCAAAGTTGGACAATTTTTAAATTGAAAGTCCACAATGTTAGCCTATCACTTTAATAACACTGTTTATGCAATCTACCTTAGAAAATTTTGTTTCTCTGTAAGATTATTAACAACATCATGGTGACCTAATTTGTCAGAGAGGTGTATCCATGCTAACTCCATATATGTACTGTACAGTATTTCAGGAAATGACACAAGCTTTATTCTAGTAATTGAGCCCTGTACATCCTGGATGACATTATATAGCTGCACATGACATTTTGTCACCAAATGGTTCCACCACAATGGTTTGTGATTCTAGAAAATGCACCAACTTTTTTCTCAGAAAATATCGTTGGTAGTCCAGCAGAAGGGCCTCAACAGTAAATTTTCTCTAATTTGAGAAATATTGCCTCTTTGATATTTGCACTTGACAGACTGAAAGAAGGATCTAAAAATATGACACTCCTTTAATTTCATGTGAAAAGAGCCAATGGTTTTCAAGTTAGAGGCAATTAAAGGTCGATGCCCTTCTGCCAGGAACATTTGCTAGGGCCCTTCTGCCGGACAACCAAAGATATGCAGTATAACTCTTTCAGTGAAACACGTGGAATAGAGCATCAATAACTTTTGTTAAAGGTATTGGCTAACATTTACCAGCAGTTTAAAAAAATCTGAGCCGCATGATTCCCATGCTACCAGTGTCTTTGATGAGGTCTAAAATGAAGCCCTGAAAAAATTGTATTTCAAAATGATTATTTAGTGCTTTAAAAAGTGAAAATCGTAAGTTGACCAGATTCACTTGCCATTTCCTCATAGAATTACTGTGTGTACACCTAGGTTAATAAAACTCGCCCCGAGTTTTATTGTTTATTCATGTATAACTTGCCATTGGCAGTGTAACTTTCCAAACTTTCGTATTCTAGGGTGTTTATTTGTCCATTTGAACACTACTATGTAGCTCAGATATCAAAGTTTGACTATTTTTTAAATTGAGCTCCACAATGTTAGCCTAAGTTCACTTTAACTATTGTTGTGAAATACCTACAAATAAAGGGAATTGTCCATGGATTCCAAAAGTTATTGAAAAGTGAAAGTTGAAAGTGAAAACGTAAACAAATAATAAATCAGCAGGTGATATTAGAGTCGAGTCACATGCCTCATACGGCTTTGTGTGAAACATTTCCATTTGATATGAGAGTGGTGCTATAATGAAAATATTTTGTGGTATTTCTAAAAGCACAAACATTGAGGAAACTTTTTGACATCTTTTATCCCATTTTCATACTTCAGCAAGTACATCCATGTACTGTAGAAGTACAACATTACAGATACTTATATCCCAACAAATCTTGTTATACCAATTGATTTGTTTTGTGCACAAGTTAGACATATACATGTAGCTCCCAAATTAACCTGTGTGGGTAAATTTGGAATGGTGAAAGTTGTCTTCTGATGCATAATTTGTCAGAACAGATTGTGTTACAGAATAATAGAAACATGGAATAAAAAGTACTACGGCTACGTTTCACATTGATTCGCTGGAACTACAGTTATAATTATTATCAGACAAAGCTGATGGAAGTATCAATACATTACAGCAAAGTTTCTAGTTTGCCTTGTTTGTTTGTTTATTTGTTGTTGCTGTTGTTGTTGTTGTTTTTTTTTTGGGGGGGGGTTGGGGGGTTACACAGCTGTCTCATTGTCAGACCTGAATCATGTATCATCTAGTGAAAAACTAAACACCTGCTAATCAAAGCTTGCACGATCAAAAACTCACATCAGTGCCAATGGACAAACATAATCTTTGCTATGGTTGGACTCAACCAAATTCAAAATCAATAGATGGAAGCTACATCCAGTGTCTGAAACCTAGACTACCGCTGCAAAATACAATTTGAGCAATGGCCCAATTTAAATTGCTTTATTATTCAAAAACTAAACACCATAATTATGAATCCCAAATTCATTAGCTGGATCAAATCTAAGCACAAACGATTTGGTGTACAAATAAAAAACCCAGCCTTTAAATCATCGAAAATGAGAAACACAAAGTGGAAAAAAACCCTATCCACGGTTATTATGTACACCTAAAAGACATTTATGACAATCGACTCCCTCAATTCAGTAACAGACTGTCAATGGTGCGCTTCACGGTCCGTGCAACGCTGCGTGGGAAATTACCATCTGTCCCCTCCGCTGCTATTAATAGAAATGAGATCGTCATTGGCAAGGACCTTTGTCAAGTGTAGCGTACTAATACTAATGTCAGGGAAGTGAAATAGACCACACTTTCCCTTCTATTGTCAGTCGTACGCATGAGGCGATGAACGCTGGGGAAAGTACCAGTCATTAGGAAATACGGCATTATGGGAGAAGAGAACAGGATGAATGCACAAAAAGAATCGCTTACGTGAAAAAATAATGAAATTGTTGAAATGTATCCGGTTTTGAACAATGGGAACTTCAATTAACTAATAACATGTGCTCCAAATACAGCCTTGTGTGTTTACATATGTGAATAAAAAATGTGTGTGAGTGAGTGTGTTTGTGTGTGTGTGTGTGTGTGTGTG
This sequence comes from Eucidaris tribuloides, assembly GCA_001188425.1. Classification (NCBI taxonomy): domain Eukaryota; kingdom Metazoa; phylum Echinodermata; class Echinoidea; order Cidaroida; family Cidaridae; genus Eucidaris; species Eucidaris tribuloides. The sequence continues at coordinate 13,070 of JZLH01S0532925.1, forward strand.
TGTGTGTGTGTGTGTGTGTGTGTGTGTGTGTGTGTGTGTGTGTGTGTGTGTGTGTGTGTGTGTGTGTGTGTGTGTGTGTGTGTGTGTGTGTGTGTGTAGGTGTGTGTGTGTGTGTGTGTGTGTGTGTGTGTGTGTGTGTTCAAGCATGTACATAGATCATTAAAGTTTATTCTATATTTGCAAGCTATCAAACCGATTTATCAAAGAAAATCAGCTATTTATATCAATAACAATACCGATCTCCTGCTATCTTGAATCTACTTCTTTACCATTTCCACTGTTTTTAGTAAAAAAAAAACACCTTTTCAAAGATAATAACATGGAGCAATATATAATGAAAAAAAATTACATTCATTACAAAATGTATTTTCAAACAAGCCATTATTCATTGGTTTACAAAATAGGCAAGACATTTGTTTTATATATAAATTTATAAATATGTTTATATATTTCCTTATGAAGAATGGAATATTTCAAGCATCTGGATTATTATAAAAAGAAAGTGAGAGTAATACACAAAATTAAGTGAAGGAGGGAAGGGCTTGAAACAATGCAATCTTCCTTTATTAAATATTCAGTTTTCTTTTATTAGAATAATTGTTGGCATTAGTATTCATTCCAAAAGTGTACTGTTACTACTCTCTCTTTCAACGTCCAATTAATCATTTCCACTTCAATTATGTGACAAAACTATTCTGCTTTTAAAAACATTAATATTCTCTGGTTTTATTATATGTTTTAATCCCAAGACATACACCATGAAGCTCGACCAAATATATACTTTATTTTCAAAATGGTTGACAATAGAAAAAAAATGCAACAAATGAAGAATCTACTGATAAATTAAATTAAATGAAGAAATAATTAACATTGGAAGATGAATTAAATCATTTTTCTGTAAATTGAAATGGCAAGATCAGCAATATACCGAGTATTTTTTTTTAATGGAATCAATTGAAATATATATTGCAATCTGCTTGTATTCCTTTTCAGCAATTTCAGCAATGTAGTACAGTTGAGGTGAACTCAGTACATAGAGTATAGGCCTATGTGCATGGAAATATCGTACCTGAAGCAATGTCCCAGATTTGAAGGAGTGAGCAAATTGAAGTTACATTGCTTTAATCAAGCAATGACCAGCTAAGGAAATCACATCACCGGGATGGGAACAGCTAGTTTCATTCACAGCCCCTAGTTTGACTACTTTTGTAAGTACAATCACACAATAAATGTGTGCATATTTAGTTAATTCATTAAAAACACCTGGCAGTCCTATCACAAACTGTTCATTTGTATGAGTTATATCCAGCATGCGTGATTGCACTGCTATAAAAAGGGGGCGGGGTAATGTGAGGCTTGTAAGCCTTACGTTTGACTCCTGCAAATATCAGTTTATGATGAAGACTAGGATTTGACCTAAATGAGTCATGAGGTAGTGATGCTACCGTGGTAATGAAAATTATGCAAATAAGGCAGTGCTACTCTGGGACACTCACCTAGTGATCAATATAGGCCTATAGTACAAGGAAAGTTCAAAATCAACAAAAATCATATCAGGGCCCACTTTTTTAGTCAAAACACAAATACTACATTTAAAAATGATATCATACATTTGTTATATGCTTGCCACTTTATAGTAACATAGATATTAAAAATCAGTAGAAAAATATGCAGAAGAAACAGTACATGTATATTGCAGTTACACAAGTGAATAAAATACCTTTTGAAGTAAATGTATCAAATAATGGTAAGATAATGAGAATAAAACCCAAGATATTGTTTTAACGAAACTACAAAAGTGTGTGTATGAATACATGACACAGTTTATATGCATATCTTACAACACTTTTTATAAAGCTCATGCTAAAATTTTGTCAGTGTCGAGTCCAATGAATAATTATTCCAGTTTTTAAAGAGTTTAAAGAGGTTAAGGGTATATTTTATACTTTGCATAATTGAACCCAAATATATACCATAGTACTATCTCTTTTAATTAAAGATTGCACTTGTATCCAAGCTGTGTACTGGCTTGAAAAGAATACATATTAACTGACATCCAAATTGCAATAGAATATATATTATGCATTAGCCCAAAAAGGGAGTCTCATTAGCACCCCTCCCGGAGCACTTAAAAAAATCGCCCATGCCGTTATGCTTTTGATGAAGGATATATCTATGAAATCTGAGAATCAGTTACTACCATGGAGGCAGAAAGAGACCCAGAATTTGAAAAATGCAAAAAATACCAAAGGCCATTTAGTGTATGTTTTATGCTAGGAATTGTTTGTCTCTACAAAACGATGATTCAAATCAAAGTTTAAAGACGCTATATAACACTGTGAAAGACCAGTTTAAAAAAATGTCGAACTTTGCTATCTGACATATCTGACAGTGTTTGAATGGACAAATAAACACCCTAGAACACACAAGTTTGGACAGTTACATGTATGCTGTCACTAGTACAATATGTGCAGATACAAATTGGCACATTAATTTATTCTCAGCCGACAGGAAATTCGGCAACACAGCAGTCTATGGTGGAATACTGGAATGGTCTCTCAATGATTTTCACTGTTTTAAAGCACTAAACTGCAAATTTTTTTTCAGGTATTCAATTTTAGACTGTATCAGAGACACTGGTAGCATGGAGAATCATGTAGCTATTATTTTTTAAACTGGAAACATTGTTATATAATGCCTTTAACAGACACTATAATTCCACTAAAACTTTCAAGTTTCAAGCTCCTATACTTTGCTTCAGGTTCTTATATGGTATTTTCTTTTGTATACCAGTGAACTTACACAAAATCAATGTTTAGGCTTGAAAAAGACACACATACTGTTGCCCAAGTACCAAACTGTTTTCTTGATAATTGATTCATCCTCGTAAATAATTGTATGATCTTTCATTGGTCAAATCTTAGGCACTGTAACTTCTCCACTACACTTGAAACATTTATATAAGCCCCAATCATAAGGATTAGAAGGATTAAGAGGATTAAGAGGATTAGAGCTTGATTGATTGGTTTATATGACTGTGTCTAAAGATGCTCTTTGCATGTTCCTGGTGGAATGAAAATGCACTGATGGCATGAAAAGGGTTAATATTCACAATGTTGTGTTTCTCACATTTCCTTTGCTAATAGACATAATATTGGAGAATATACTACCATATCTATACAAAAAGTGCCATTCACCTTGTCCCATTATGCATCCACAGATATTTTTCATAGTAGGGTCATCCATACAGCCACTCCTCGTTATCTGTACCAATTTGTTATGGCCCTTTTTGTCAGTTGTCTGGCAGAGGGGCCCTAGCATATGTTCCCAGCAGAAGAGCCTGAACAGTACATTTTCTCTAATCTGAGAAATATTGACTTACTTGATATTTGCACCTAACAGACGGACAGAAATATCGAAAAATATCACACCATTTTGATTTCATGTGAAAAGAGCCAATGGTTTTCAAGTTACAGTAAAACCAATTAAGTGTTAAAGATTGTGTCATTGATTTGCACGTCAAAAAACATCTAAATGAATGAAATCAGCTGAAATCATATCTAATGTAAAGATTAATATAAATAAACACCTCTCATAGAGACTTGGGGTAAAATATTGAGTTTTGGTGAAAATCTGGACGGTTAAACTTCATACTTTTTCAAATTACTCGGGAGCATTTTCAAAAAATCCGTGACGTCAAACGTGCACCTGCCGTTCCAAAATTGTCCGATCAGCTGTTAGCTAAATGTCGTGCGGAGATTAGCCGTTTGACCAATCAGTGCGCTGCGCTGTTCTTCCGACGTTACACAATAACCGCGATTCGCAGTTTGAGCAAAATTGAAACTCACAGAAAGAACAACATTCTGGTAACATGTCGTTATTAGTTTTTCTCATAAAACAACAAATTCATGACGTATGGATCTCAAACTTTCAACACACCATTTGTAAGTAGGCCTACTAAACTACTGTTTGGTCTTGATAATGAAGGGAAGTAATGGACTTGCACATCCCTGACACAATCTTTAAGGCCCTTCTACTGGACAACCAACGCACTGACCTTCTGAAACCTACAGTGTATATCAATCAGGTTCGATAAGATGTGAATGAATAAAATATCAGTATTTCTTTTTTAATTTCACAGTTCAATGAAAGAGTGCAATATCACCTAGTCATAGTTACTCCCATTGCTATAATCATCGGGTTGATTTTTCTCATCAACTCAATAACCAGTACGATTTTATCTCCTACTTTAATTTCTGAAAATCTACCTTCATCTATAAATTTATCCATCAATTTATTTGACCATCCACCAACCATCTACGATCTATGTGTTCTCAGTATATACTATAATCTATACGGTAAGACCCCATGACATTTATTTTTTGGGGCAAAATTTATTCCTTTTCACAGTTCAATTTTCAGTTTTCGCATTGCCCCATCACGACAATTATCTGTCTGATTGCACCCATTAGACGTCATAAATAGCCACCGGGATTCCGTCTGAAACCATTTCCGGCTATCTTTGTCAGATCAAAAGCATCACAACTCCCTGACATTTATTCAAAACCCTCAAATGCCTGGGGATTTTTTTTTTAGATTCACAACACTTCTATTTATATGCTATACTTCAACGATGACCAAGATTTTGCCTCCATATAGATTTAATTTCCGGTTGACTGTCTTTCTCTCTCTCTCTGGCATTCTCTGTCCTGCACAAACTCCCACATCACAAAGAGCCACAAACAAATCCATTTGCCATCCAGTGAGTGCAATTCAGGATAGTATTTATCCAACCATGACCTTATCCTGAACCTACTCAACTGGGAAGATCCCCCCCCTCCCCACCCCTAACCTCAATCGTAGAAACACTCTGTCCATTCAACCAATAATATTCCAGGAATTTGTTAGCATTGAAGCGAATCACTGTTGGGCAGGGAGTGTAACAAGCCACAAGTGCAGAGAGGAATGCAAACGATGGGATGCGATGGCAGGCATGCATGCGATGGCGTCCAATCTCTTTATAGTGGGAGCAGATAACGCGCAGCATTTGGGTCGAATCGTTCAATTGTGATACAAGCATCCAAAATTTTGCACAGATCTTCCTTCAGGGGTGTCATATCAGAAATAACCGCGGGCACGTGAAATTTCTCAAAATGACGGTTCATAGTGGGTCCATTTTTCAAAATAGCAGCCTGTGCAACCTACATTGAACAGTTTTTTACAAATAATTGTTTAATGCGACCTCTTATAAGCTTGAATATGGTATCACTTTAAAGATATTTAAATTTTCTACAAGATGATACCACACTTAATTGGATTAAGAGTGATTTTGACGGCACTTTCGGGCCAAAAACGTGATTTTTTACTATTTTTTTCAAAATTTTGAATTTCTAAGGAATTGATATTTTACTCTTTCTTCAAAAAAAATTGCCAGGAAGAAACCAAAACTTTTCAGAAAACTTCCCTAATATATGTTTAATGTTTTGCCAAAATTGCAAGTTCACTGCATTTTTACAAAAGGTGTCATATTGCTCCAAAGTTAACAGCATGGTATTAACCAAAACGACATATTGTCGCTTGGGAGTCTTCCGTAGTGAAGAATAGTGCCTTTATAATTGCTCGCGGTATAGTGGTCGTTTGGACCGTTGTTTGATGCAAGACACAGATTTTATCTGATGGAATGGAAAATTAATGAACACAAAATGTATTTATTACATTATGATGTGAAACATCCTTACAATTGTCTTTATTTTTTGCAAAGTTGACTTACAAATACATTTGTCGTCCAGTAAATCTGGGTGGCTACCTTCACGTGAATTTCGCGTTGGTATCTATGGAGCACGGGAGTTCACTGCGCCGTGGATGACCGGTGAGGGTGTCTTGTGCATAGGGACGGTACAGCAACGATTGTCGCACTATGGGGTAGTAATCACTGAACACTACATTATGTGGTATAGAATTCAGAGGTAATAATGCATCTCAACAGATGGCCTTCATGCTGCATGTAAATCTATTGAACAACTTGAAGATCTTTTTGTGAATGGAAATTGGGATTTAAATTCTTGACAAGGTAATACAACATTCAATCAATTTGTGTCAACTTTTTAAGTAGTTTGGGCCCATTTGTTCATTTGTTCATTTTCCCTACGATGTGTATTTGTCACATATATGTATTTTCCCGGGGTATTTTCCCCAATTGCCATATTTACCGAAATAACATCATTATGACATCAAAACTTTCAGACAACGGCAGATGTGTATCTTAATAATTGTGTGAAAATGTGACATTGACAATCATTTCATTTTTAATACAGATTTATACGAGATATTACTAGCGTAGGCCTAATATTAGTTGAAACAGCATTTAAAACGTACGTCCGGCACAGAAATTATTGAATCTAGAGTGCAACCACCCAAGTAAACAAGTAGAAAACATCACCTAGATAAATAAATAAGTTAATAAATGAATGAATGAATGAATGAGTAAATAAATAAATAAATAAAAAATAAATGGATACATAAGTAAGTAAATAAACAAATAAATAAATAAATAAATAACTAATAAATAAATAAATAAATAAATAAATAAATGAATGAATGAATGAATGAATGAATGAATGAATAAATAAATATATAAATAAATGAATAAATAAATACATAAACGAACAAACAATTAAATAAATAAATAAATAAATACAA
>JZLH01S0532958.1:14729-27341 GCA_001188425.1 Eucidaris tribuloides
AGTGCGACATGCATGCGTTTTAGGCAGGGAAAGTGAATATATTCTTACTCTGCAATCTAATTAATCTGATAATGCTTTCTTTTAAATAATTTTGATATGAATTTAATTTATAAATAAAAAACTAAATAAACAAATAAATATAGATACATAAATACATAATTGAATGAATGAATACATAAAATAAATGAATGAATAAATATCTAAATAAATAAATAAAGAAGACAGAAAAAAAGAAGGAAAGAAAGAAAGAAAGAAATGCGTATCAGCGACGTAGTTATAGGATTTTTTGCCAAAGCAGTAAAGCACGGTCAGAGTGGCCGGCATGAGCGGGTATCCATGCCACTTTACGCATTTTTTGAGAATCCTCTCGGAGCTGACCCTTTTCAGAATTATTCCGAAACGGGTCAGACTCGGCGTTGTGTGCATGCGCAGCTTACCGTCTATGCGCTGTACACACGTGCATGCGTGCGTGCGTTGTGTACCGGTGCATATTGTAGCAATTGCTACTTGTCTTGATTCCGAATTCCCCTTACTGATTTCGGACTCGGAGACCGGTAAGATTTTCTGACTTTTCATGTCGGGAGAGAAATAATTGTGATTTCTTTGTGTTTGTCAGAGTAAATATTACTGAGGGCTTAACATAGAATCTAGATATGGATCAAGACTAAATAAATTGTAGAGAAACCTTAGTTACATTTCAATTTTATGAATTAATAATTTGCTGATTTGTGTCAGTGACTGTCATCCATGTCCATCATGTCCATGGCCCATGCTGTGACTGTGAGTGTGAGCTGAGCCTATTCACATGAGTCAGGCAGTTCAAATCTGCATGCGTGCATGATGAGTGAGTGATACTGATAGGATCCTCATCAGATCACGGTAGGATTTAATTCTGTGTTTTAGAGGTCTAAAAATAATGAGATTCTATAGGTTGCTTTTGCTGCCCGTGGCCAAGGGAGAAGGCGCCAGCAACTAACAAGAATAAAAAAGACATTGTGAGTATTGTGAGAATTATGGTGACAAAGACAGCCTAAATAAGGGGAACTCAGGTACTGTGTGATTCCTATCCTCATCAAGGCCCTATAAATTAGTTAATTTGTGTTTATTTTACATCTTTGTAAGTTTTGTACCCTAGCGCTAAGACAGCCCAGACCGAAGCTTCGGACCTCTTATGGCGATGCCGTGGTCGTTTTTTTGCAGTACTGTTCAGACTATCTTAGACAGGTATCTTTAGCCATTTATCACGGTGATACGCTGCCTACAGAGCCGAAGTTCACGATACCTTTGCACACGGTGCGGCGTTTCTCGTGACAAGACGTCCACGGAATAGGTGGAGTCCCGCACAGACGGAAAATATCCGAATTTACAACCATACCTGACACTATACGAACGATGAAAAATCACTCCTGAAACTACCACCTCGGTCATGCCCAATCGATTCCACTCCTATTTCGTCGTAAAAATGTGAAAAACCGGCGAAAAAAATCTCAAGAAAGTGTTCCTTCCAGTCTACGTAGCGCCGGATTATTTGTCGCTGATCCGCCCAACAGCCGTCAAAGTAAACTACTAGTACTGCTCAGGGTGCTGAAAAGACTCTTCATATATTCACAATTTTTGAATCCTTCAAGATGTTATTTGTTTGGCATTGCTAGTAAAACAATGCTAGTGAGGAAAGGCCATAGTATTCAAATTTGGGAAGCTAACACAATGTTCCCTAATCAAAAATATGCTCCAGATAATTTAAGGTGCCTTTTTCTGCATGGTTCCTTGGGATCGAGCACAAGAAAGTAAGCAACAACCGGACCTGTTCACACTGGCCATAATAGCTTCATTGGCGTAACAACCGACAGATAAGAGGCAAGGTTACTGTTGAGAGCCCACCTGGCGGGTGGTTTAATCCTGTTGGAATATAGAAAAACCAAAGTGAGTAACAGGGTGGATTTCCCCGATGTAAATATTTTCGATGTAACTGACTGACATCTGTGATCAACCAATACTGGTGGAAAATGACAGAGCAGAGAAGGTTTGTTTTTGTTTCTCAGCTGTGAAACACGTCTCATTAATAATCCAAAGTCTTTTGGAAACAGAGATGGACAAACGACTAAGCTTTAAGTTTGCATACCAAATTCAAGACACTTGTTTACCCAGGTATAAACATTCTAAAAGTAGAAAAAAGGTGAGATTGGACAACAAAAGTATGACCATAGGGTGGTGTATTGACCTTGTGCACCACAGCAGATGGGATATGATGCACATTGACATATGTATAGCCAGCACGTATGCAAGAAAGAATGTGAAGGCAAATTACAGACACCCTAAGAGAGTGAGTGCGAGAACAACGTCCGCGTACGGGACTGCGAAGAGGAACACTTTCTTGGAAGATATTTTTCGCAGTTTTCAACCGAAATATATTTACGACGAAATAAGGATGAATCCGGAATTGGCATGACCGGAGTGGTAGTAAGAGTGATTGATATTCAAGACCTCTCGAATAAAGCGTGATCAGGTATGGTTAAAAATCGGATTATTTTCCGTCTGTTCGGGACTGCTCCACCGATTCGTGGAGACTGCAGCCAGAAACGCCAGTGTGCAACAGGTAATCGTGAACTTTTCGCCTCTGTAGCAGCGTATCATCACCGTAATAATATGTAAAATACTAGTCAAGGATCCGTCTGAAATAGTACTGGAAAAACGACCATAAGGGACGCCATACAGAGGTCGAAGCCTTCGGTCTAAGACTAGCCATGCTATTGCTATCCTCGACAGACTCGCACGCATGCTGCGTGCGAGTCTTGTGGGAAACTAGTAATAGCCATATTCTAGATCGCACAAACGACCGACCTCTACCCCGTTTCAATCACTAACTTTTCTGCCCATTCTGACATTAAACAGGTAAATTTGTGAATACCTCTTAATATAGTCAAACAATCAAAATCCAAAACTTACCTAAATACTATCCCACAAGGCCACATCTCCCTACCGTGACATTTTATCTGCGTTTCGTCTCTGCCCAGTCTCTAGCCTACTGAACTACACCGCGCGTGTACCGCACGACGAGAGCTAGAGACGTCCGATCCTACATCCTGTCGCCGACCGGTGCGGCGGTGCGGTGACTAGCGGCCTGTTCCCGCAGCTAGCCAACGCAGTTTGCGCATGCGCATTACACTTAATATTTCCGTACTAGCTACGTATTAGTTTTGGCATCAGCGAACAAATCGCGTACGAGACCCGAGGAACACTTTTCGGCGAGTTTTTCGCGGTTTGAACTATTTTGACGACAAAATAAGGATGGAATCAGGATTGGCATGACCGAGGTGACCGTAGTAGGAGTGATTTTTCACTCTCGTGAGTGTTAGGAATGGTGTAAAATCTGACATTTTCCGTCCGTTCGGGAGTTGACACTTCGCGTCGACTCTGAGTAGAAAGTCCAGTGTACACGAAACAGCATAGCTTTCGGCCTCTGTATAGCGGGTATACCAAAGATACATGTAAAATACCTGTCAAGATCGTCTGATAACTACTGAAAAATGACCACGGACGTGATACAGAAGTCGAAGCCTTCGGTCTAATCGGTCAGTAGGGGCGCACGTCCAATATTGGAGATTACTTCCAATGTGGGAGAATATCTCCGATATCGGTCATCAAACCTTGGTGCAAAAAGAGAATCTCCAATATCGGAGATTGTTTTTCCAAGACACAATCCTGCAGTGGTGGAAACAATATTTGAATTTGCATAGGGTCTAATTTATTAATAATCAACAACAATATAATAATGATAACCACAACAGTCACTAGGACGAATTGGTGATCCGCGTAACCGCACCCATCATTAAATCTAAAGAAAATATGACAAACAGATTATATCCAATATCATTGCATGCTCAATGTCCCTCAGCACGTTGCATTCTCCCTCACATTAATTCAAAATTAGACATGCACGTACACGTTCGTCTCAGTGCCCGGATGAATATGATACTGTGGCATTAATTTTTATTTTTTAAGGGCGATTTTTATTAGAGCCTTGGGGCTATTTTTGAATTTTGGGGGGATATTTTTCTACCACTGGGGCTACTTTTTCTTTGCACATCAGTGTTTGAAGAATGCAATGAAAGATTGCTGATGTTCTAGCTGGTGCTTCATCCATAAAAGCAAATTCATTTTTGTTTGAATGCCATAATAAAAAAAAAAGTGAAATTTTTCACAGCAAATCTGAGGGCGATTCTGAAGGAAATGGTCGCCCCAAAAAATTGGGTTTTGGGGATTTTAGTGAGCAATTTGGGCTTTGCCAAGGGCTAAATCACCTGTTTCCTTGGGTTATTTCCTACGCTGTTGCGTGCAAATAGGGCAAGAGCCGCGAGACACGTTACAGCTATCTCATTGGAATGTAAATTTTTGTGTTCCCCAGACCATGGCGAATTGTAAAACCGCAGTCAGTGTCCTCCAGGAATTGTGCGCCAAGAAGGGAGTGACTCCGGTCTACGATACGATTGGCCAAGAGGGGGCGTCCCACCAACCCAAGTTCACCATCAGCTGCAAGGCGGGGGACGTGTTGGGTACGGGCCAGGGTTCCAGCAAGAAGGTGGCCAAGCAGTCGGCAGCAGAGGATGTCTTACAGCAGCTGGATGTGGAGGTGCCTGCGGTAGAAACCGACTCGTCTGATGGGTAAGAAAATTCTCTAACTTTTGCTACATGTAGATATGCGTGTGATATTGTAAATATCATATGCTAAGGAAAAAATATCAGATACATCTGGGTACTCTCGTATTTGCCTGTGGCTGTGCTAACGAGTTGATCCAGTTTTCCACTCAATTAACATACCATCATTTTACTAGCCATTTTTTTTCAAGATCGTCAATTCTTCTAGTGTGCTTGGGTTACTTAATTTACTAAATTAAGAGAAAGATGTGAATTCTGTTGGATAAGAAGAATAAAATGTCTCATAAAAAACAAAAATCAATGGCCACCATTGACAGACAAGATGATTTGTAAGCTTGATTATTGTGTTAAAATTCAAGTATGATTATTTTCTAGTGGATTTAGAGAATAATGATAATGTTGGATGGCTTATTTTTGGTGGACAGAGAAAATATTGTACTCCTTATGAAAATATCGGATGAGTCGCAGAAGAGTCTGATATTTGTCACAAATAATACAATATTTTCTTGTATCCACCTCAAAGCCATTCAATATTACATATAAATATCAAGTTGGGAGCCAAGTTGGGTTGAATGTCTGGAACCTGCTAAAATCAGGATTTTTGCCAGTCCAGGGACGGTACTGGGTTAGAAATCCAAATCGCAAAACTCGGTAATACAAGCCTGACAGTACTAAAAGAACATGATAATCACAAACCTGTGATGATCATTTACATTACGATTTCAGTACAAATTGTGTGAAAAACCTTTGGCAAAGCAAGTCAGTGGTTATATTGTTTTCTGTCCGAAATTAAGCATGGTGTTATTCTCAGAATGTCCATACTTTCAGCCTGGGTCAGGACACGATAAGAATTTCCGGGCCGGATTCAAGGTGGGCTTTTGCATCTGGGACACACCACTAGGCAATATTAGATGTACTGTCCATGTGTACATGTAGCTACCAAAATCGACATTTTTTTTTTTTGAAATTACTTTATTTTCTGCATTTCAATTAATTTTCAAGGAAGAATAACAAAATAGATTTATTCTTACATTATCATAAACAGATTCAAAATGATAATTGAGAAAATACAATGTCAGTATATTAACAGAAATAATGTTCTTTTAAAAATAGAATTTATGAGATGTGAGATACAATTAATATGTAAGATAATACAAAACAAATTGCAGAATTAAAGAATCATTTGTCCTGGGATGCTCACTTGTAGTGGATACATTGCACTTGTTTGATGTTGGACAATGCTATGCATAAATGTAAAGTGTGACTGACACAAAAGAACACCAATGCATTGAAAGTAAACCCGCTGTTTCCATTTCATTGTATATAATTCTGAACATGTGTGTGTTGACTAGCAAAGTAATTCATAAACTGAGTCTACATGTCGATTTTGCAGCTACTAATTTATGGAAGATAAGTTTGTAAAATAAGAAATGGTACATATTTTTTTTCCTCTCAATTTGACAGGACTTTGAAGGACAATCCCGTTGGAGAGCTCCAGGAGACAGCAACCTGTCTAGGATGGAGGAAACCTGAATACCTCTCGGTGGAAGAGAGCGGACCTGCTCACAATAGACGCTTTGTTATCGCTGTCACGGTGGACAAATACAGAGAACAAGGTAATATAAGAATTTAAGGAAGCAGCATTGAAGGTTAGTGACATAATTGGGAGCACTTGAAATGCCTCAAGAACGAAATGAGTTGAAATGTATACCAAGTGTACACTAGCTGGAGTGGATCTCCCAGCTGGAAGGATTTCTCTGTAATTTCTTTACTTAAGGAGAATCAAGCATGAACATACTAGTATTTTATTTTTATCCTGGCATGATAAAAATAAGACCCATAGAGAGCCACACAGCAGGCTAATAGACATTAGTTATTATAGAATAGTCAACGTTTGACTACAAGATTTTCACAGGATAATCCTTGCATAGTATACTTGATTCTAAAGTTGTTTCAGCCCAAGTTGAGGACTACCCCCAATTATGTCATTTACCTTTAAGGAGAGATATCTGAATTTGATAATTTAACCTGTTGGAGATGATTTGATATCACTATAGCACGCATTTTCCATAGACCCCAACACGAGTTTACTTGTACTTTGTCTCTAATGGGTTACTAGCTTTGTTTTTGGTTTGCTTGCCAAACCGTTTTCGCTCAGATTTGATCTGACTAAAGAAAGGTACATAAAATTACATATGTTCAAAATGTGGGATTCATACCCTGTAAAGTTTTTAAAATATGAACAATAAATCATTTGAAATTGGGCTGTTGCTGGAGTTGTATTTTCTAATGGTAAATCTACATTTCAGACTATGGTTGTAGCTTTCACCCATTGATTTCAAATTTGGTAGGGTCCAACCATAGCAACGATTGCTTGACAATTGTCCAACTGCACTGGTGTGAGTTTTGACCTTGTGAGCTTTGATCAGCAGGTATTCGGTTTTTACTGGATGATACATGATTTAAGTCTTGCAGTCAGTCATTTAACAGCTGGCCATTTTCAAACAATAGTGGACATGAGGGTGAAAATTAAAACTTGCAAGAAATCAACAGGCTTCAATGTTTTTTGAAACTAGATATCTTAGATGATAGTTTTCCATGAAAATTACATAAAGTAATTTATAATATGTTGTAACACAGTGAATTTAGTACAAGGGTAATTAATGTTAATGTGGGTATTTTTGCATTTTGTCGTGTCACTCACGGCATGTAAGGGGGGACCATTTGCCACAGAGAGGGAATGATTGTGACTATTATGTTAGATAGGTTATCTATTTACGCACATGTTCTAGGACTCATAGTACTCATGGAGAACTCCTTTGGTACGAATCCAACCATAACCGATAATGGTCAGACACCCATGTCCAAAATTGGGCGTGTCACTCACCCATCATTTTTTAATCATAATTACTTGACCAATTGTAGAATTCAAATCAAACTGGTAATGACACATGCCAGTCCTACATTATACCTAATATGGTAGTCATTATCCATTCATAACCTCCAAGTGGGAAGATATGAGCCCTTAAGACTCTCAAATTGTCGTATCACTCACGTTTGAAAATGACCAGCTGTGTAAAATTCAAATTCAGTGAGCGACATTACGTCTCTGCATTCCGTTTGAAATTTATTTATGTTTATTTTCATGAAACCCAACTTCTCAGCCCAAAGTAGTTTGTGAGAAGTGAAGATTATGTAAATCTTTACATTTTACGTAAGTTTAGTTTATTCACTCAATAAAGTCATTTCTGGGTATGCAATCATGGACATAATCTTGAAGGAGCGGGATCTGAATTTGATGAGTTTTAATCTGCCTCCAAGCATATATGTACATGCATAGGCGCACGCAGGATTTTGCGAAAGGGGGTGTTCATCCGTGGCCAAATCCCAGGTCTAAAATTTTTCCCTGGTAGCCCAGCTGCCAAAAAATCATTTTTTTTTTGGGGGGGGGGGGGTGTTTGATCCCTAAAACACCCCACCCCTCCCGCGTACGCGTATGTATGTAGGCGTACATGTATTACTAGAAGAAGAAGATTATAACAGGATGTGATTCATGTGTCACAACCTATGTTGCCAACCAATTCCTACCAAGTTTGAGTGTTTTCTCCCTTTCAGGAGTCGATCACAGCAAGAGACTGGCTAAGAGGGCTGCAGCTAGTGCAATGTTGACTGTACTCAGGAACCTGCCACCAGACATCAACCCTGGATTGATGAACAGAAAGCCAAAGGTAATCCCTTCAATTCTCCCTGAGTGTGTTTGACAATAGAGGGCACTACTCTCGAACCGGTACGTCAGTGTGCGTATGCGCAGATTGTACAGTGGTTCCGATTGGTATGACAATCTTATTCTGGTTTCTGTTATATAGGGATATCAGCAAACTTCGCAATTTTACTAAATAAGGCCAGAGTGTCACAAATTTGCTTTATGATTTCATGTGAATTTTAGAGGTAGCATCAGAATTTATTGGGCGTGCATGCTACAAATTCTAGATGTTTTATTTTTTATAGGACTTACCATCAGATATTGCCAAAATGTTATTAACTAGTATAAAGCCATGTTGAAAGTAATCCAAGCAAACTCCGTTGTTCACTGGGTTCCCTGCCAAACTGGAAATCAGGGAAAACCTGGAAAATGATTTCCCCTTTTCCAGTCTGGGAAAGGTCAGGGAATTTAAGAATTTAAGTCCCTCAAATCACGGAAAAATCAGGAAAATTTGTCTGTCCAGTGATCCTAGTTTCTCACCTCGTGTCCATTGTTGGACACGAGGCGATAAAGAAATAGGCAACGCAAGATGTACCTGTGTAGGTGAAATGGTGATCCCGGAATTTTTTATTCCATCAGGGAAATATCAGGGAATTTTATTTCCATGAAATGCTGGAACCCTGGGTTAGATAACTGGGATTAGTGCTGCACACACAACACACAAAACAATGTATGTAAATACTGCATCTAAAATGTCAAATCACAGTTGCTGCACTCGACACGGTAATAAAAGATATACCTTGCCCGTGAAAAAATTTTAGTGTCTATGGTTACTTTGCACTTTGCACATGCAAACGAGGAAAGAAGTTTGATAAGTAGTCATAAATAATTTATTACTGGGAGATACATTGCTGAACACATATAACAGCTTAATATGTGCACATTTACATAGAGTGGTCATGCTGCGGAAAAGATGTAACATGTGCACAAATAGGTCAGGGAAAAAAATACACGGGGTTCGGGGCGATTTTGCCCGTGAAACGGTCCAAAAGAGCCTTCGTAAATTGCCACAGGGTTCAATACAAAAGAATATTTCGTAAGCACTGAAACAGGAAAAGTAGCCCCCGAAAAGAAAAAATTATTTTTTTCACTGAAATAGATCATGCCTTACCAAACATAAACTGATAAAAATTTAAATAAAATCTGGTGTCAAAACTTGAGACGATGTACAGCCATGTAAAGCGATAGGTTGCTGGTCAAGATTCGTAAAAACCTGTACCTGCAAGATCCTATGATTACATATTCTTTTGAATAACACCATAAAATGATCTAATTTCCCAAAATAATTTTTGTGTATGCCCCTACACATGCAAAAAAAGAGGACTTGGGTATTTTTTTTTATCATTGTTGTCTGCTGTGAATTCTTCTCCCCTTCAATCACTGACAGCTATTTAGTCGGAGAACGGGTCACTTGATATGTATGGTAGGCCTGGGACGAATACCTATTTTGACATTCGAAAAGTCGACGGGAAAGGTATTCGAATTATTTGATTATTCGCAATACAACAGACGCGAAAACATGCATATGGGATTAGGGACTAAACATGCTAAATGACTATCTGGGAGCGGATGAAAAGTTGGGAATGAAAAACACAGAAACCCCAAAACGAATAGTGATTGTTTTCTACCATAGAAAATTAAAATTCAGAATTTACTGTTCGCACAAACATTGAAATAATGCTAATATAGAGATGTTTCATGCATAAAGATCACTACCTACCTTCCTCCACTGATGAACCGGAAATGCGCGGCCTGGTGGGTAATACAAAATGGCAGCGCCCATGATCAATACTGACCGTGTACGATAAACTTCTAATAGCCGTGCCCGTAGAAGAATCAAGTTCTCGAGTGCATGACGGCAATTTTCAGAAAAAGTAACGACAGCAAAGGAAAGAATAAGTTTATATTTATGGTATTTTGCCATTTCTGTTTTTCAAAACTAATATTTGATGTCTTGTTTTGGTATTGGCAAAAAATATTTTCCACCGCAATGTCGCGGGGATGGTACAGGACTCGGATGGCCGTATTTACGTGTCGCCACTGTTCTTGATCATTGTTTTCGGTTTGAAAATGATATATTTGGGTTCCGACCATGCTAAAAATGTTTTCCTTGCCTTGAATATTGATATCTAAATTAGTTTTTTTTTCTTTTGTAAAACAAGTAAGTTACTGTATTTGAGTTTCAACTAAGGCATTTTGACTATTCGTCACCCTACGAATATTTGATTCATTTTAAAGTCGCATTCGAATACCGATTGGCAAAAAGGTATTCGAATAATTCGAATATTCAAATTTTTGTCCCAGGCCTAATGTATGGTACTACAGTAGGCAGGCATAATTGTAAGGTACCCAGGCCAGCCTCATGTATTTGTGTGCTTTTAACAATATGCTGGAGCATGTTTTGCCTCAGTTTCGCTCATCTCAAACTTTGTACGATGAACCAAGTTCGAGATGACGACTTAATAACTAATTAATCATAAAATAGCACGTCACTGGTGGTAATTTGACTATCACTAAATACATTTTGTTACTAGTGCCATTGTGTATCATTTTCTTGCAGCAATGTTTAATATACATGTATGTAAATAATCTTTTATGCTGTAAGTGTCTCTGGTAAGGTCTAAAAAAGGAATCCCTGAAAAGATTGTACTCCAAAATGCTTAGTGCTGTAAAGACACTACATTGTGAAAGATCTGTTTAAAAAAAATGGTCAAAACTTTGCTATCTGATTTGACAGTATTTGAATGGATAAATAAACACCGTAGAACATAAAAGTTCAGACAGTTATGCTGTCATTTGTAAAATATGTACAGATAAAAAGTGACACATGAATTATTTTCGGTCGATAAAAATCCTGCAACACAACAGTCTAAAAACTGGAATGGTCTTTCATTGATTTTTACTTTTTTGGAGCACTTAATGATCATTTTGATGTGCAATTTTTTCCAGGGTTTCATTTTTAGACTTTATCAAAGACACTAGAAGCATGGGAATTCATGTAGCTCACAATTTTAAAAATGGAATTATTGTTATATGATGCCTTTAAAATGGTAAAAATCAACCTTGTTTTTGCCATTTCCATTTTCCCCCTATAGACTGTTGTATTACAATTAACCCTTAATGTGCCCCTATCCAGAGGCCATGATGCCATTGCGCTAATCCTTATTGTGCCAGCTCCTAATCCCCATTGTGCCACGTTTATTTTGAGACTGTAACAGCAGACGTGCAGATTTTCTTGAAAACATGACAGTGGTACTGCACCGAAAGCCTGATAACAGTATAATGGCAAGTCAACAGATGTGTGATAACAATACAACGGCAGTGCAATGTATTCATGCAAACATGCACTTGGTGTTTAAAGAGTTAAAAGTGCACCTGATGCTTGAGTCAAGTGTCATGTGAATACATGTCTTGCTAGTGGCAGCAAAACTTTCAAAGTTTTTGTCTTCTAGGTATTTATGTGTCCATTCAAGCACTATTATGCAGATCAAATATCAAAGGTTGGTAAATTTGAAATTGAACCTCCACAATGAAAAACAGTGTCTTTATTCTAATATGTACATTTGTACCATCTGATACAAAAATACACACACACAAAATGTATTTTATATTATTGTATATATATTTATATTCCTTTCACAGCAAAAGAAGCCTAAACAGCGAACACAATCCAGAGTTTTTCTCAATTCTCTACCTCAAGCTGATGGTAACTACATCAGGAGTCTTCGCGTGAACCAACTTAATCGGCCAGGTAAGGCTATTTGTGAGCCGCTCCGACGGTAGGAGGCAAAAGTCGCAAAAATCATTTTCTGGTTTTTGCTTGATTCAAAATTTCCATATTCTCAGCTTTAAAATGATATATAACACTTGAAATATACGCAAAAGGAAAGGGCGAAAAACGCGACCGAAAGTTCAATTTTAAGACAGCGTGCCAAGGAAGTTAACGGAGAAATTGGCGTTTAAAGTTTCACCATGAATTCAAACTCAGTCGGGCGCGATGCGCCCTTGAATGAGTGATATAATTCCTAAAAAGTCCTTAGCAACCGGGGCTTCACCTGCAACAAAAACGTTGAAAATTGGCATAGTGACAGACTGTACTCTTGTCCAGTTGTATGCAAAATGTCAAGTTCATTTATTAATGTTTACAGTGGAAAGTTTCATGATGTATGTGACAATGTAAAACGGAAGTACCG
>JZLH01S0533058.1:30655-42101 GCA_001188425.1 Eucidaris tribuloides
TTGATTTCCTATGTATTTTATTGTTTTTTCAAATTTCTTATGTATTTCTTTGTTTTTTCAACCTTTTGTTTTATATTGTTGTTTTGATGAAATTTGTCGGGGGACACTTTTGCGGTCATAAGCAGCACAAAATTAATTAATTTCAACCAATAAAGTAAAATAATCATACATTTATGAATTTTGGACTGAAAAACTCAATTTGTATTGGAAATGTACACAAAATCACGTTTTTGAGCGACTTTTGGGGTGACATGCAAGTACAAAATGTTACGTAACTTGGGAACCGCGTACCCGGACGTCGCAAATTTGGTCTCAAAAGATGCGCGACATTCGAGAGAATAAAGTCATGAAACGCCGTGGTAACTGCTTCGCGCGTCGCGGACATTTTGCGCGAAATGTCTAGGAGGGGGGGGCGGATTCCGACCCCCCCCCCCCAGCCTTTTTAGGGTTAAGAGGGCAGTTAAGCAAATAACATGTTATTCTATGATTCTGCACCCAGTGCTTCTATCAGCATGAATTATCACTGCAAACAGTTTTGATACAAAGTCATTTTTCCTCAGGGAAGCAATGGGTAACACCCCCTCCCAAAATAAACTTCTTAAAGGTAAATTACATGATAGGGGGTAGTCCTTAACTAGGGATAAAACTATTTCAGAATCATGTAAACTATGCAAGGATTCATCTGTGAAAATTTTGTAGTCAAAAGTTCACTCATTTTAAATAACTTAGATCAGAAAACCTTGTGATGGACAAATCTGTTCTGTAGTTTCCTATGGGATTTATTTTTCTCGGGCCTGAAGAGAAATAAACTGCCAGTATGTCCATGCTTTATTCTCCATAAGTAAACAAACCCAAAATAAATCCTTCCATCCAGGAACCAATTTGGTTCTAAAGGCACTTTTTTCTCCCAATCGTGTCACTGCCTTTTAACAAAGATGACACATGTATTGACATCCAAGCATCAACTAACTAACCTTCTTGACTGCGATGTCCAGAGGAGTTTCGCCATTGCTGTTTTTGGCTAGAGGATCACAGCCATGATCCATGAGGATGGTGGCCATTTCAATGCTGATTTTTCTCTGTTCTTGTTTGGTTTCCTCATTTCCCTGTTCATAGATTGAAAATTAAATGGAATGTTAAACTTTTTCAATTTGATACCAAGATGGAAAGTTAAAATACCTTTTCAGGTAAGCCACATGTAATCAGGATGATTGGTATACAGAATTACTGTGTGTGATGCATCTGTCTTTTGTATGAGAAGCCATATCAGTACAATGATCATTCAGCTGAAACACACTTATTTTACCTCAGAAGGATGTAATTGTATAGTATTTGTAGATGCAGACATAATCTTCAAATACATGATCAAAATGCCTTCTGTCAATGAGCTCATTGTTTTTCATTATTACTTTTGGACATGCATTTGATCATTTGCATATGAGATTTATCGTAGAGTGGATAATTTGATGTGTGAAGTATTTTATATATATATGGAAAATTTCATCCCAGAACGTTACCATTTAAAATAACAAATTACCCAATCTGAAAGGGTGGGGGGCACAAAATTTTCCTACCAGTGAAGTCCATAGTTACATCAGCTCAGAAATTATTGAAAATGACAATGCATAATTAACAACAATTTTTGTTGTGTTTGATTTTGTTCTGGATGTTTAAAGTGACAATGCTTCCTTTTTTTCAACCATCGAACAATTTGTCATAATAACCAAATTGCCTTTTGCCTTTATATTATTATTTGACTATTGCAGCACATGGCCCACTAAACTTAACATATCTTGGAATGAAATAAAGGAAACCTACTTACACGTATATCATTTGCAGCCAAATGATGTAGCTAAGGAAGAGACAAACAGATGAGAGATTACATCACATCATTAATGCAACTGACACTACAGTACAAAGTGAACATACATTAATTGCAAAGTACAAACTTTTAATTTGTATTTCAATCATATTATCTAAACCAATCCAGATGCACTTAAATCATTGAGAAGGAAATATTTTCCCTACAATGACTTAAAAACATGCCTTTTTTAAAAATGGGATATGGAGCACAAAAAAAGGGTTCTCGTTCACACAAATGAGACATTCAGACAAAAGCTTGCTACTGCATAAGGTAGAGTAGGTAGGAGTTGTACTGTTCTAACAAAATGTGGTTCTGGAGGATGAAAAATAAGAGCCACTTAAAAAATATTCGGTCATGTTAACCTGTTTCTGATAAAATATAAGAATCACAACCAGGCTTTAAAATTCTTTGAATACTTACTGCATTCCAGTCATTGGCATCCTTGAGGGAGGCGTCGGCCTTCTTGTCTTCCACCAGATGCTTCAACTGTTCTACCATACTCCTGGTCAGGGAGCCCACAGTCAGCATGATGATAGTCCAGCCATCTGAATCACGGAAGTTCACATCCACACCTGGCTCTTCCAAGAGAAGATCAGCACAACCTCCATGACCTTTCATGAATGCAATAGCCAATGGAGGCACCTGAAACATAAAAGACCACACTGTTTAATTTGTAGTGTTCAGGTAATCTTTCACATAGAGGGAATGTCACTTGTTATATCTACACTTTTCTACTGATGAAATTCTAGGCCTCCCCCACCCCCAGTTCCTATGAGAATTTCAAATGATAAACAAGAAATACATTCCAGATTTATTGTATATAATAATTTATAAAACATAAATCAATATTTACATTGCAGTATGATACAATCACATATCATCCTGATATTTAATGGAGTAATATATAATTTACCTACCATTCCAAGCCATTAAATCAAAAACACACATTATTAACATTTGTATTAATCCTGTGCAACCCTGCTCTTGTGTTAAAAATCATCTTTGATCGAATGAAACTTCTTAATTTGAATTGATGATACAGTGAACAACAAATGCCACATTATGGCACGAGATTCTATGCAGAACAAAATCAAAGCTAGTATTTGAATCAGAACTTCACCTTCCAGTCGTTGAGAGCATTGGGATCAGCACCAGCCGACAGAAGGAGCTTGAGGGCAAACCACCAGCCATAGCCTGCAGCGTAGTGGAGTGGAGTGTTGCCTGACGAGTCTTTGGAGTTGGGATCCACACCTTTGCGAAGCAGGAAAGCTGCGACTGGATATTGACCATTCATCACAGCCAGCGTCAATGCTGTTCTCTTAAGCTTGTCTGTTGAACAAAGACAGAAACATCAAAGAGTCATTAATGTTTATGTCCGAAAAAAAACATTAACAGCATTAGTGGTCACATCAGTTTAGTAATATGACACCATCCCATCCTCCACAGGTACCTAATCATGTGTGTGTTCACGTTTTCAGTGGCATGATGACCAAAACCATTTTAAGGAATGGACATAATGTTGAAAAAGTAAATACTGTACTTTTATAATAAATAATACTTCTAAGGGGAGAGTCTAGTGATCCTTCAGAGAATTTTTTTTATTTCATTGTTATTGGTAGTTTGCTGGCACAAAAAGGATTTTAAGTGATATATTTAATACCATAAGACATCAGTGTTTGAAAAATTTGCTATCTTAAAGTGAGCTGTATCACTAAATTTTATTTGTGGTTCCATACCCCATGCCCCTTCCTATTTGTATGCCAATGAATCTTTCCATTCCTGGGGACAGCAGCCCTTGTAAAAAATATACTACATGTCTTACACTTCATCCATCAACACATTTACCTGAATTAACATGACAAACAGCAACTTCAATAGATGATGACTTTGTGAATTTTATTAATCTAAAAATCATCAAGAATCTACATCAAAGCCATGTTTTGTGTCAAAAGTTGATGGAAGTGTAGTCTAGTTTTGAAGCATGTCACTTATTACATAATCTTCACACTAGCACACTACTGACCTCTTTGGTCAAGAATGGCTCCACTGTCGGCAAGCAGTTTGACTGTCTGGAAGTGACCCCGTTCACAGGCCAGCATGGAAAGGAGCTCAACCTTGTTTTGCGCAGACAGACGAACATGGCGATGAATGTGGCCACATGCTTGATGAGAGCTCTCACAGAATCCTGAAGAGAGAAAGAAAAAGATGAAGATGAGGAAGGCCAGAGGAGGAGATGGAGGAGGAAAAGATGAAGGAAGAGAGATGATCAAGGGGAGTAGAAGAAGAAGAGGAGGTGGAGGGAGGGGAGGATGGAGGAGGAGCGGAATATGGAGAGAAAGAGGGGGAGAAGTAGAAAAAGAAGATGGAGAAGAAAGGGGAAAAAAAACCAAAGTAAAACTGCAAATAACAAACATGTTATTATTTAAAGAAAATTTATTTATTGATTCAATCTTTACAGGTCTAGGAGCTTTAAAGACGCTATATAACACTGTGGAAGACACGTTTAAAAACTTTGCTATCCGACATATCTGACAGTGTTTGAATGGACAAATAAACACCCTAGAACACAAAACTTTGGACAGTTATGCTGTCACTAGTACAATATGGGCAGATTGGCACATTAATTTCCTATCAGCTGATAGGAAATTCTGCAACACAGTTAGTCTATGGGGGAAAGCTGGAATGGTCTCTCAATAATTTTCACTTTTTTAAAGAACTTAATGATCGTTTTAAACTGCAATTTTTTCAGGGCTTCATTTTTATACCGTATCAGATACACTGGTAGCATGGGGAATCATGTAGCTCAGATTTTCTAAACTGGAAACATTGTTATACAATGCCTTTAACTGAAAAGATGTATTTAATCACAAATAATATAATCATAACAACATATAATGCAACTTAAAATTGAATATTCATTCTTTTTGTATAAATGATATAAACAAATGAAGCTATTGTTAACATCAATGTCATATCACAATTATATTTATAGAACAGTACAGGCTGAATGGAAGCTACATGTACATGCAAATGCTTACATTGTGTCCATTCATGGCAGCATAATGGAGTGGTGTATATCCTGACACATTCTTGCGTAACACTCCTCCTGTTTCCTCTAATTGAAAGAAAACAAAATAAATATATTCATGATCAATGCATATGAATATCACTCAGAGTGATTTTGGTGAATTTCACTTTTTCAAACAATCATGGCACTTGATATGCATATATTGAAATTTGATTCAACAAATTAATGAAATGAAATGGCTTTTTCAGCCCAACGATAAGCATTGGAATACCATTTTTAATATCTTTCATTAAATTATCTTAAAACACATTATTATTATAGAAAATGATGTGATCACAATGCTATCCCAGCCAGTTGATAGAATTGCACAAAAAATTGCAGGATGCAGACAGTAGTTTGATTTAAAAAATATGACATGGTATGCCAAATATATGTTTTTTTAATATGTGTGTGTCTCTCTTAAATACTGGTAACAATTTAAGGATGATGGTCAACAATTGGTGCTACCTGATTTCAGCTTCTTAGCAAGGATTTCAATGTTCTGTGTTCTGTTCAGTTCAGCTGCCAACATGAGTGGGGTATTCCCCTGATTGTCGGTTTCATCAGCAAACGCAGACCTGTTAAAACAGAGGCAATTCAAAACAACACACCCTGCTTAAATAAGTGATGCAATGGACATTCATAAATTTATAGAATGAACAACACAGAAAAATCAAT
Organism: Eucidaris tribuloides; assembly: GCA_001188425.1. NCBI lineage: Eukaryota > Metazoa > Echinodermata > Echinoidea > Cidaroida > Cidaridae > Eucidaris > Eucidaris tribuloides. The sequence goes on from JZLH01S0533058.1 coordinate 36,265, forward strand.
TATTAAAAAAATATATAATTATAACAATACATTACAAAATAGGAATTTCCACTGATAGACTATGTTTTACATATCCTTACCAAAACATTTTTTGCTAAAAATAGTGTTCAAAATTTGGGATGCAAGTGTCCCATCATTGTTTTGGGGCCATTTACATAAACTGTGTGTAAAGGTATTGTATATTGCAGGTGCTAACTGTAGCTTTCACCTATTGATATTTGTAGAGACAACCACCTTTGTATGGCAGAGGCTAGTCAAAATTGGTCAAACTGCATCAACATGGGTTTCTAGACTGGCAAGCTCAGATTTGCAGGTATTCAGTTTTCTCTTATGATATAGACTTTGTACTATTCATACTGTACACAGTGTATCTGACATTTAACATCACAAAATATATTTCAAATATTTCCTAGAAAAAGATAAGAGAGCTATTAATGAAACTTTTTTGTGTTGGGGTATTTGTTTTTTTTATTCCAGTTACCTTAAATAATGAATTCATGTAACAATAAAGATTCATTCTCAACTTTTGATAACACCAAAATTGTGGATAACACATTCACTCAAAACTTTCTTCAACTTATAGAAATAACTCAAATCAATAACAGAAAAACTGACCTATTGAGAAGAGACTCCAGTGGTCCCGACCCAGTGCAGGCAGCAGCATAATGGATGACCTTTCGTCCCCTCTGATCTGCGGCGTTGATATCAGGTACCTGGCTCAAGAGTTTCTCAAGGATTTTGGGGTTGGGATTGATGGCAGCACAATGGAGAGGCATTATCTGATGAAAAGAAATCAGGAATTGCATTATTAACTCTTCATCTATCACGAGCACAATATTGCACAACATTTAGTATACTGTCAATAAGTGCAAATCATTATACAGCTCATAAGAGTACTGTAAATTATTTCACTTAAAATATAACTCCAAAGGTTGGTAATTATACAACTGAAATTTTCTAAGAATTTTATGTTTATCTTTTTTTTTATAAGATTGGTAAAACACCCATACCTGCTACACAACTATGAACATTTTTACAAATTAGAAATAAAGAACTTTATACAAATTTGGGTTATTCAAGATATCCTCACAATATTGTAATCATATTAATTGTGCTACGGGGTGTCAACATATGGCCACATTTTTTTTTATCATGCACTTGTAACAGTTTGAAGTGTACAATCTGTTTGAAGTAGATAGTACAATCAAAGAGTTACTTAATGTGGCACAGTACAAAAGTGCCTGACAAATTTAGCATAATTGACTGTAAAAGAAGTATGATGTATTACAATTCTCAAAGATATCAAGCAAATACAGATGACTTCGCATAACTCTTCATCGCACAAGTCAAATTATCGCCTTAGTCAAATTATCGTCTTTTTCAAGTATTTTTGACAGTTCAAATTTGCTCTGTGCTTTTTCAATGGGAAGTTTTTCTTTCAAATCAATTTTCTAATCAAATTTCGCCTATCTCGAACATATTTTCGAGTCCCAAAGGGAGCAAACATGTGTTAAATCATTCGCCTACATCAAATTGGCCACAACTGTCATTCTTGATGGTCTTAATGGGCTGAACTTTTGACCACTGCCTGTCAGCATGATGGTAAAGATATCATAAATTTCCCATTCCCTCTGTGCCTTTCTCATTTTTCCCCTACATTGGTACAGTGACAGCCTCCATTTCCCTATTCATGTTTCTTCACTTGAAACAGAGAATTGTATACATAACAGTAAATTGAATTTCATCTAAGTCAACCGTGAGTTGTATGATCCCCAGTGATTCAACTTAGGTGAAGTTTATTACGGGACTGTTTATTCAACGGGGTTCTGAAAGCATAGGTTGCCAAACCCCTTGGAAAAGACACTTGAGAAAATGTCAGACATATTTATCATACGTGTTATTACATTATATGACTGACTGGAATTCAGAATGGACATTTGAAACAGATATATCATTTGTGAAAAGGAACATATGTACTCACTCGAACATTATCCCATGGTTTCTTCTTGACTGACACTGCTCTGAATTGACTGATTTCGTCTGGTTTATCACAAAGTAACACCTAGTGGAAATAATAACAACAACAACTTTGTATAATGGTCATTTTTTAAGTTACCTGTTACAGTCGTTTCCTGAACCATTCATGTCCCATATAATGATGAAATATTAGTGATGATGTAAGGTTATCTTAATCCTTTCACAATTGTTTCATACGAGCCATTATTCCACATCAATGTATGTTGTGCCTCTTTTTCCTCTTGGTACATACTTTTAAAAGAAATGGTTCCACTAGTGACCACCATGTCTCAACAAGTTGAACCAAAATTTCCATTATACAAGAACATCATAATTTAATTGATCCCCTAATAGTTACTGAAGCCAAAACCTGTATGTATTTTTAATTATTATTGTACATCTTCAAGGTAAATGGCAAAGGATAATCTAACTTACCTCGAAATAGTTACTGAAGCCAAAAACCTGAAAAATGTGACTATTTGATCGTAATTGTAAAGAAGATTAATGTTTATTTTTTGTATGGTTGTAATGCTGGTGAAAAGCAAATTTCCATTGGGAACAATAAACTTTTACAATGAAAATTACCATCATATGAAAAAACAAAAACAACAAAACAAAGACATGATAATACACCAGACACACTATAATTTGAAATAAAGAAACAACATTGCTAGTCAGTGGTTTTCAGGGAGAAATGTACTTAACATTAAATATAACATCAACTCATTCAATGACGGAGTCTACAAATCCTAATTGTAATAGATTTAGCAAAAAGGTTGCTCTTTTGCAGGAAATTATCGGTTTAGTGCCAATGGCGTGATATTAACCTCTTCATGGAGTTTGTTGAATCCAAATCCTCCAGCTTGATTTGTGCGCTTGACGAGCTCTCCAGCTAGCTTGCGATGGCCATGTCTCACGGCAATATAAATGTGTTGATTGATGTTATCCTGAGGTGAAATGGTAGAGAGACAGGAACAGAGATGATAGATTTGTAGTCAGTGAAACACAAAATATTTGAGGGGAAAAAAAAACATAATTGTGATGAAGTTTTGAGTGTCATGAAGGGTTTAAAGTATTGATCATTTTCTTATATCTCGTAAAACTAAAGTACAGACAAAGGTGTTGATTTGTATTCTTGTTTCAAAGTGTTACACATTCTCTCTCATGACTTTACAGAAAAGTGTAAGGATTTTGAAGTCACGAGAGATACATACTTAGTACTTCATATGTTTTTAATTTTAATTTTATGCTTAGTCATTTAAACAAGGTGGTTCGCGAACCACGAGTCTCGCCTGATTTCGCGATCAATAAAACATGCAATATGACCTTCTGACCCCTAGATGACCTTTGATGTGACCTTTGTAGGTACCATATATGTGACAATACCCAATGATCATATGTTTCCAGTTTGAACAAAATTTATACCAAAAAAATGAAAAGAGCAAAAGTTAAACAAAAACTTTAACATTTTCGTAACTCATATGATTTGACCTATTGACCCCTAGATGACCTTTGACCTCATCATCCTCCTCAACACACATGTGGTATTCCCCAAGGATCATTTACACCAAGTGTGAACACAATTGATGTAGAAAAAAGAAATGAGAGCAAGTTAAACAAAAACTTTAACATTTTCGTAACAAGAAAAATGATGCACATGGCCTCATATCATTTGACCTTTTTGACCCCTAGATGACCTTTGACCTCATTTTCATCAACACAAATGTGGTATTACCCAAGGATCATTCGTACCAAGTGTGAACACAATTGATGTAGAAATAAAGAAATGAGATCAAGTCAAACAAAAACTTTAACATTTTTGTAACAAGAAAAATGATGCACATGGCCTCATTATCATTTGACCTTTTGACCCCTAGATGACCTTTGACCTCATTTTCATCAACACAAATGTGGTATTACCCAAGGATCATTTGTACCAAGTATGAACACAATTGATGCAGAAATAAAGAAATGAGAGCAAGTTAAACAAAAACTTTAACATTTTTGTAACAGACCAACAGACCAACAGGAAAAGTGATTACTTGGTCTCTGCCAAACTTCGTTTAGGCGAGACAAAAAATACAATTCCTTAAAGACTAAAAGAATTGTACTGGTTAAAGTATGTTTTCATTCCTAATTAAGCCTTGATATTCATTACAGATAACAAAATACCATTACACAACTTACTATTCAAGGCACTCACCTTTACACCAGGTTTTTCTCGCATGATCATGTCCATTGTGGAGAGACTGCATCCATACTCCAACATTGAATTTGCAATTTGATTGTCATGGACATAACTGCCATAGTTATCCTACACACACACAACAAACAAAAACATATATAATTTAGGACTTTTACATATAATGATACATGGGTGAACTTGAGCTTTAAGGAAAACATCAGGATTAGGAGCAAACAATATGGGTAAGAGTGATCAGAGAATGAAGCTTTCTGTTTAAGGTGTCTGTTGTGAAAGTTAAGTGGTCTAGTATTACCTCCTTGACACAGCTTTATGTCAATTTCTATCATTTTTCAATCACTATGCAAATTCGAGACAAATTCCTTCAACCCTGGATAAATATACTTAAGCATTTTGTCACATCACTGTTTACTGGATCACTAAAAAATCTGGCGAGTTATGAAAGTCCTTATCACTCTTACCTTCAGGAAGGCGTTGTTACCCTCTTTGCCACCACGTGCCACGTTTAGAGCACGAACAGCATGTCCTAAGCTGATGTAGTTGTAACTGCAGACATAAAAACAAATTAAACAACCACATTATATTAATTTTTGACAAACTGTCTAGCACACATTTCACTATTCCTGTTTAATGCAGTACTGTGTGTTTACGGTGGAGGGGTTGTGGCCGAGTGGTAGAATGCTTGTCTCCCGATCAAAGGGAAGTGGGTTTGATACCAGCTAATGCCCAACAAGTTTGCCCCTCAGCAAGGCATTTTATCCATGTTGCGGCTCTCTACCCAGGTGAATAAATGGGTACCTGGTAGGATAGGAACGTTTATGTTGGTTGATTATGCTAGGTTCACACTGCCGATCTGTCAACTCGATCAGGCACGAGAAGGCCAATATTGGGCCTGGTCGGTTTCGCTTGGCAAGGTAACGGGGTCAATCTACCTTGATCGGGGTGATCGACAACGCTCTGGCTCCCTACTCGAATGTTTTTGGCGGTCAAAAATATTCGAGTAGGTAACCAGAACGATGTCGATCCATGCAGACGGGCGCCGATCATGGTAGATTGAGCCCCGATTACCGGCCGAACTGGACCGAAAAGGCCAAAACTTGGCTTGATCGGGCCTCATCGAGTTGGCAGATCGGCAGTGTGAACCTAGCATTAGCATGTGTGCACCTGTAAAACGGCAAGTGGCTGGAATGCACCGCAGGGAGAGGAGAGTGGACACTATAAATGCTGGATTACATTAATGTATCCAGTGACCAGGGAGTGGAGAGGGAACACTATAAATACTGGATTAAATTATTGTATCCATTGACCGGGGAAATAATGTGCAAGTGCTATGATACTGTTTTGAATAGCACAATATAAGAAGTTAAGAACCCATTATTATTATTGTCATTATTATTACACCAGTTAACCCGTTAGAAACTAATCCCCAAAATATCTCAGGCTGGGCTCTATAAAGAATGTGTGTTATACCCAAATCAAATCCAAGTTTGTAAAATTTGCATATTAACCTATAATAATAATTCATGGAAAGATTTAAAAATTCTGTTCAGAAGACCTAAAACAGTATTTTTTTTTAAAGTAAAAGACAAAAAAACTAGAAAACGTCAATGACGTAGCG
>JZLH01S0533058.1:48636-58957 GCA_001188425.1 Eucidaris tribuloides
TTCACTTTTCCATGCAACTACATGTAAACTATTACTCAGTTGTTAAGCTCAATTTATTAGGCATGGAGAAAAAATAGTCAAATAATTAGCCTTGTGTAAAGCAGGGGAAAAAAATCTTTTCGGGGGTTACTTTTCATTTCCAGATACTCGTTTTTATAAAAACCCTTGGTTCAATTTACAGGGGCTCTTTTGCAATTTCAGGGGGCTCTTTTGCAATTTTTCAGGGGCTCTTTTGCCATTTTGGGGGCGAAATCGCCTCGAGGCCCCCTGTGTATTTTATCCCTGGTGTAAAACTATTGTGCCAGACACTTTTAAATTGTCACTTTCCTCTTGTTCTCAGATAGTTCTTAAGAAGTAATTGCTTTGATCAATCCTAATTTATATCAGTGATACAAGCTATGGTCTGTGGTCAGACAGGCACTCTCAAAGATATGCTCAATGAATTAAAGTGGAAGTTTCAGATTTTGGCGATTTTTTGTTTGTTGAAAAGTTTATGCCCAAAAGTCATAATCACACAATAACAGATTCTGAATACCTTAGTTGTTTTTTTTTTATTTAATTAATGAAAAATCGGGGGTGGGGGAGGGGAACCCGGGATTTTGACTAAATTTATCATTATAACATCCAAAGGGTTAAAAAGGTGTACGGTTAGCGATTATACCTCAGGCCTCATTCAGAAAGTCAGAGTCTGCTCTTATCTGATGAGGTATAAACATCATGTAACCTTAACCCTTATTAACCCTTTAGATTGCTATAATTAGAAATATAGTCAAAATCTTGGGTCACCTCCCCCCCCCCCCCCCAACGATTTTCATTAATTAATTTAAAAAAAAAAAAAAACTAAAGACATTCAGGATCTGTATTTTGTGTGATATGACCTTTGGGCATAAACCTTTCAAATAAAAAATCCCCAAACTAAACTTGTGCTTTAAATATGAAAACAAGCTAAGTAGTGAACACATGCAAAGTGGAATGCCAAAGATGTGTCAGCTTGCTTTAGGACAACATTGTCTTTATCTTATCATGATGCTGAATAATAAAACAATGAATGAATAAATTCAGGACATTTATGCAATACTTTACATGAAAAAGGGTCCATGCTACATTTGCTCAGGTACGATACTAGTTAACACTGGTTAGCTGCCTTTATTAGAGATCATTTGGAAGATAGATTATCGTCTATTTCAAAATATTTATGTTCTTGGATTTAGATTGTGCAAGCTAGCTTTTTTTTTTAGACTGCGTTAAAGTAGTTAGTGCAGTTACATGTATGATTCTGTTGTAATGTCTACTAATTAATTCTCCTAAATTACTGATTTACATATTATTATTGGCCGGAAATATGGTTTGGAGTTTTTCCAGTTTCCAGTTTTTTTTTTCTTTCCGCGTAAAGAAACGGAAAAAGGGTTTCTTCCAGTTTTTTCCGCTGATCCCGCGGAAAAAACTAGTTTTTTCCGAAAAACCCAACCACTTGCTGAGGGTAGATAAGCCATGCACCCTTGCGTTCTTTGACTTTGGAATCCCACTACAGACTATGGTGAGACTATTCACATCTTCATAACCCATTGTATTTTGAAATATCTATACAAACCATTACATGTGACGAATTAGCAAAACCAGGTACATGGTAGCAGTTATAAGTGGCACTAGGCTAAGCTTTTGTGGATGCTTATCATATTTTTTCAACAAACTTGTTCATCTAATTTCTGAACTCTGAACTACAAGTTAGTGTTCCAGTATGGGCCCAAATGACACACCTAGAATAAGGCAAAGTTTGAAGTTTACACTGCCAATTGGCCTAGTTTTGCATGAATAAACAATTAACAACTAGGTGTACACACAGTACGTCTAGTGGGAAAATGGGAAGGTGAATCCGATCAACTTCATAATTTTCACTTTTTAAAGCCATCTGTAAGATAATCATATTTGAAATACAATTTTTCAGCGCGTCATTTTGTAGACCACTTAATTTTTTTGTCAAAGACAATGGTAAGCATGCGCGAATCCATGTGGCTCAGATTTTTTAACTGTGCGTAAATGTACAGTTAGTCCGATACCTCGTAACACAGTCAAGATTATTGCAGTTTTCCATGTACTGAACACTTCATAAGCTAGATTTTTGATATGTAATTCATGCAAACGTGATACAGTTCTAAGGAAAAATTATACAATTCAATGTTTGACTTCGTGCAGTGTTCAGGGGGGGCTGTTTTAAAGCCATTTTCTATAAAATCTGAATTGCCAACAACGCCAGGTTTCTGCTTAGAATAGTCCACATCGACATATATGCCCAATACCTCAGCAGGATTTAAATCATTTTTAACACATGTCCTCATGGATCTGTCTGTGACAAAAACATTACTCTAATTTGTTGTGATGATCACAAAAATCTGCACTCTTTATCTTGCTTGAGACCATGACTAATTATATTATGTAAGTGCACCTCTTACGAGACTATTGGAGAAGCGAAAATTTACATTTATGATTCAAATGCTTTATTGAATAAAATTGAATTAGATATGGAATATAATGCAATTAAAGAGATTCATAAAATTACGCTACAAGTAGCTCTTGCTGAAAATTAATGAGATGTGTACAGTTCTACATACCCTCTTGAAATATTTCCACCTCATCAATCAAAGGACATTAACTTATAACCCCCCAAATTAGCTTGCATCATATTACCCATTAAAAATTTCAGATCAAACATTTAAATGACTTTTAATTATGGAGGAAAACTCCTTGTGAAATATGTACATGAACATTGAGGTAGGAATGTTTAGAGCATTATGAATACAGATATTGTAATTTTGTCTTTTTCCTGATTGACAGACCCAATTTGATTTTCTTTCTTCTCTGTTATATCTGTAGTTTTATAGGTGATTATTCGTGTTCTTCATAGAGAGAGTACTTAAATCATTCTGACAAGATGGGTGGATGGAAGATTACTGCAGACACAGAATCCCAAGCCAAAGATTTGTCAAGTTTACAATGCAGGGACTTGACAGCAGGTGAGGAGAAAGTATTGTTAAGGAATATACTATTATGCTGGAAAAAGGATGGAAGCGGTTTGGAGGGGGGGGTTGTCCATTGTGGAAGGATGGGAATGGAGAAAGAAGGAGAGAGAAAGGAGGATGACAAATCTGTAGGAAGGAAAAATGGTTGATTTTCTGATATCACCGAGAAGTAAAGAATCCTCTGATATACTACAGGCTGAGTTAAAAAAAATATAGATCTATTGAATCAGAAAGATACAATTTGACACACATACATATTACACACAGACAGACAGTGCAAGACACAAAAATTCATTTGTTTTTTCATTCCATTGATATATTTTCAAATTCTACTTCAGTAGATGTTACCTATTTCAATATTTGTAATCAAATATCACATACAATAGCATTATTGATATAGAAAACAATCTTGAGTTCTCTATGCTACAACTCAATCACAACCAAAAAGATGAAACAAAATCAATACCAATAGTTTGATTTAACAAGTATTTATGTATATGGGAATTTCCCTTTTTGTCAAAAGATACAATTAAACTTTCACAATATTTATCACTAGCGTACGTACATGTAGATCAAAGCACAAGCTAAAGATATACTGTATCTTTGAATGAATCGCGGCCTTCCAATTTGGATGCCCAGGTAATTAATCCGCATCCAGCTATTCCCAAATTATGATTGGCCAATATGATCCATGTGGTACAGCTGACATCGCAGATATTCCGATAATAATCAAGTCCAAACAGATGATCCAGATGATCCCAATGTCCAATGGTATGAGGATTAACTCAATGGCAGAGTGTAGCAATACAGTATCTCAGATGAAATTCAGTGTTGAGCAATAACTTCACAACATATCTTCAATTGCAGCAACAGATGAGCTGTAGTAATCTCAATAAATCCGACAGAGATGTGCAGGCCTTCTCAAGCCATGATCACAGGCAGGTAACTATCACACAACAGGAAACTCTCCTAATAAATCCATCAAGTTGTGTCATCGAGCCCGTCTCACGAGTAAACTCTAAATGAGGTACTATTAACACGTGATTTTGACAGCTAAGTGCCGAAACTCTGAACTCATGTCCAAAAACATCCGTGATGTTATTGACTACCAGATCAGTACTTCTAGAAACATCTATCCATGTTTTGTAAATAATGACAAAATAATACAACACAATGGCCTGATATAGAATCTATCTGAATCTACTACTCTCATAGAATGTTCATTCATACTGGCCTAAAGGTCAGCTGAACTCCACAGGCACACTCACGTTCAATGCCTCCTTTTATTATGCTAATGCCTATTAGATTTACAGGCAGCTTGAATGACATTTCTTCATGTTACATTACAGGTGAACCCAGCTTCAAGTTAGTACATTGAAAGACAAATGTCATTCAGCTGCCTGACGTATAGTACTAATAGTCTAGCAAGCGGATAGACAATTGTGATTATATAGATCGTTAGTTTCAACGGACAGAGCAGGAAATTCCCTCATCGTGGAAAGCTACTAGTAGATCTGCATCAATAATGGTGCCGACATGGTATTAACTAACACAAATTTATTAACACTTTTTCATTCACATTTGCATATATTCAAATTTCTACTTTCAGTAGATGTTAACCTATGTTCAAATTTTGTAGATCAAATAATCACATACAATAGCTATTTGATATTAGGAAACAATTTAACTTCTCTATGCTACCAATAAGTTACAAGGCAGTGCAATGTTATTCATGTGATCTTGAGTAGAAGAGATAAAAACTGAATGTAATACTGGAATTTTATCATCATTTTATTGTTGTTCCTTCATGTCTTAGCGGATGTTAAGTGTAATGTAATATATGATTTTGTAGAGCAGAGAATGAGCTGTAACCCCCTTCAAGCTGGTTCAATAAACGCATGAAAATTGATATCACTGCCTGATGTTACCTTAGAGTAATGGCCAATTTATCTAAAGAACCTAAATCATTTGTCACTTTCTGTCACCTTACTCTCTTTCTACCCGATGTGGTTATTTACAGATGATGTTCTTCTTTAGATGCAGGCTCAGCTCCATAAGGTGGTTAGAGAAGAAGGTTGTCTTTTATTCGCTTCTCACAGATTGTCTTGCCAATGTGTGTTTCAGTCCAGGAAGTCCATCACTTCGTGGTTAAACATCACATTGTTTTTCCTACATGATCCAACCTTGTACAAATACAAATGGTAATAATTCAAAAACAATATGATTACAATTACAAGCTTTTCATTAGCACTGGAGGTGAAATAAGTAACTTGATGTTTAATGAAATTTGTACCTCAGAAATGATATATTTCAGAGAGTGCCCCCACCCCCCCCCCCCCCCCCACCCCCAAAAAAATGGTGCTGGTAATAAGGTAAACAAGAAAATGGAAAACATTCATCTTTTTATCTGGCAACAGGTCTAGCATTACATTTGAGATATGACAAAGAGATTGGACAAAACAAAAATCTGCGCTCCCCAATCTACAAAAATTGCATAAAAAAAAAAAAAAAAAACAATTTTCACCAAATAATTTAGATATGAAGTTTATTACACCTATCGACAATAAGTAACTTGTTTAAATCTTGTTCAACCCTAGTCTTTGTCGTATCTATGGAATTGTGCTCAGCCCCGGGTAAGATTCATCCCGAGTCAGCTGAAGCTCTGTCAATACAGTCCTCCACAATGTGCATTTTTGGTCTAAACGTGGGCTCCTTTTTACCGCGATGGGTTTCAATCTTGGGGCTATTTGGGGTGTGCAAATCACTGAGTCCATTCTGATCACCGACAGAAATTATCAAAATTTCTAGTTGAATCATAAACACTAGTTGCACTTGATGAGCCACTGCTAGGTTTAATCATATTCATATCCCTTTGCACCTGAGAGGAAAAGCAAGTTATGCAGATGAAGTAATACACAATAACTTACCATATCATACCAAATACAAAATATTACAATGGAGCTATGGTGTCATTTACAATTCTTGCACGATGTTGTGGAACAAATGGTCATTTTGTGACCAATGCTTTGGACATTCATATTTTTGCATGCGCCAAATCGTACTTGCCGTCTTTTGGCTTCTGAAAAAACGTAAAAATTACGGCCAAAAACGTGTAACGGTTGGCATCTCTGGTTAGTTGTTACATTGTCACTATTCTGATAATTTCAAGATTAAGCCATAACTACCGTCAATTTCCTCCATGAAATAAAATTAGCTCTGCGATAACTGGAACTTAAAATAAACTAGAGAAGCCCAGTGCGCCCACTATGTAGCAGCTAATGACCTAATTATATCAACAGTTAGCACTCCTAACTGAAGTTATAGGTTTGGCACAAAGTTCATAGACCTTTGACCCTTGACCCTGACCTCTGACTCCTGTGACTCTACCAAAATATTTGTCTTTTGGTTTTGAACCTAACCGCCAAATTACATCAATAGTGAGCACTCCTTACTGAACTTATAGGCAGACTATGGCATTTTGGGACAAAGTTCATTGACCTTTGACCCCTGTGACTCTACCAAAATATTTGCTTTTTGGTTTTGGACCTAACCACCAAATTATATCAACAGTGACCACTCCTAACTGGAGTTATACGCAGAAAATGACATTTTAGGACAAAGTTCATTGACCTTTGACCCTTGACGGATTTGTCCCAAAAATCTAATCAATTCATCCTTGCCTAGTGGTCCATCATTGGTCCAAGTATCATTAAAATCCCTCCAGCGGTACTTCAGTAATCTTGTTCACAAGAAAGTGCGGACGCATGGACGTACGGACGGACAACCCGAAAACATAATGCCTCCGGCTCCCTTATGGGCCGGAGGCATAAAAATCAATCATTACTTGTTACAAGAGCAGGATATAGAAACATTTGATCATAATTTTAGGATAAGTCAATTACTGATAAACAGATGACCCAACAATATATCACAAGCAGTAAGACATGTACAAAAATAACAGTGAACAAATCATTAGCGTAGCCAAAGGGGGGGGGGGGCAGAGGGGGCAGTTGCCCCCCCAATAATGCTTTTTCAGAATTTCGTCGGTACACGAAGGACTCCGTCGGTACACGTGGACCGACAAAAAATAAATTTGTACCGACGAAATATCTCAAAAAACAACAGAAATATTGAAAGAAATTGTATTTTTTAAATGTAAAAATCTTTTTTTTTCAAGCTCGCTCGCTCCGCTCGCTCGCTTCTTAATGTGAGGAGTTTTTCGGTAACCAGGCAAACCGTCTTGTCATTAGTACTATGATTGATGACACTTGGTACAGTCAACTTGAGTCAAATGTATATATAGGCCTCCATCGAAAACGTTCCAAATCAACCGACCCGAGCATAATGATGTACCGACAAAATGTTTACAGGCTTACAACATTAAACAGTTAATAGATTCAGCATTTCAGTAGTGTACATTTAGGAAAACATCTTAGGAGAAGAGAATAGAACGCTATTTGATTTCGGGGCACACTAGCTCCACCATGTAAAGTGGATGGAAATATTTTGCCCTTCTCGTTCGCCAGGGAAACCAAAAGCCACAAATGTTCTTCCCAAGCAATGTTGAAAAACAAAACTTGTTGCATGATTATACCTGTGTGTTCCTATTAAATTAGAGTACTGCTGAGTGCTGATGTCAAAAATATCAGAACATCAGAAGGCTTCGTTACGGTTGTAGAAATTCAACTTTCTTTTGACTTCAAAATCTATCATTGTCTGAAGCGGTCATTCGCTTCGCTCACTCGCGCATACATTACCATTATTAGTAGAAGAAGCATCTTATATCAGTAGCAGATGGGTGACCGTTAGGAGGTTTACCCCCCTCCCCCTTGAGTGAAAAAAGTGAAAAAATCGTATGATCTTATTATGTTAGTAGATGTCAGGAAAACCAAAATGAGCCTATTGCAAAATTTGTTTAAAAAACAGTATCAAACATAACACAATTTTCAAATTTTCATACAAAATTCTCACATTTTGGCACGCTTCGCGCACAAACACATACACATTTTTAAAAATTTCAGCGCGCTTCGTACGCACACATACACAATTCTAAAATTTACGGCGCTTCGCGCACAAACATAGGCAATTTCAAAAATTTTCTCCAATTCACTGCAAACCTTACCAAAAAGCTAGACCCGCCAGTGTGTATTATTCATTGTCATCGTAAATCATTAAACTGTTATCATTACACAACACGAAAATGTCGGTACGTCGGGAGTTTGTCGGTACATTCGGGTGCCTTGCCCCCCCCAATGGCAAAAAGCTGGCTACGCTACTGGAACAAATATTAAGATATTAAAATAACAAAATTATCACAGAATTCATAAAACATCCACAGAGAAAATGCAGTGCATGGATAATACGTAAATTAACCACCCATTGGTGAGTAACATGTCTTACAGTGCAATTATTTTGTCACAGTATAATATTACAACTTATACAACCCAAAGAGAATATCCTCCTTACAAATCCCTCCATTCAACCCCCCCCCCCCGAAAAAAAAACGAACTAAAGTTCAAGAAAGTACCACATACCATCTGCATCACTCAACTGTCCCTTCTCCTTCTTGACTGACAGGTTCAGGATCTTGTCGATCCTGGACACCTCCCCCTCAGGCAGTTTCTTGAGCCCCCTCTCGCCGGCAGGTTTCAGCTGCACCTGGGTCAGGACACTGTCACGATCCACGAAGTCCAAGAAGGACATCTTGTAGATGTTGGGCTTGGTTTCCTCCAGCCACTGGATCTGGATGGTACGGCTCTTGTCGTAGACATATTTCAGTGTTTGGCACAGAAAGAATCCACCTAGATTCCAAACACAAATATAAATTTACTGTAATTACTTCTGCAAAGAGGACCTGTTGAAAATTTGAATTATGCCAAATACACCGCTTTAGTAACGAAAAAGGTTGCTTTTGACAACCTGATGGCTTGTTAGAGGCTTGCCAGACATAGTAACAACTGATGTACAGAATGCAAGTTGCACTTTCATTATTGAAAATATATTTATACAAACAGATGAAAGAAATAGCACTACGCTGCAGAAGAAAAATAGTCATAAGACTGAATATATTACCGAATGGGTCTATTGCACTGTCCAGTTTGTTTACCTACTACATGTGTACAGTACATCAAACATACATTAAATCACACTTGGCTTTATTTTCTTTTGTATAATGTTGCGCATATATTCATTTTTTGTGACTTTCTTTCATTGCAGAGATAATGGATTAAATCAAAGATGTTCATAGCATCAAATATACTAACAAAATCATCACAAATATACTTTCAGTATGAAAACCAAGAAATTTTGTAATTAATTGTATGTCGGAAATCATTTGAAAGCTTGATTTGTTTTCTTGTAATACATGGTGAAAGAAAAACAACACAACATGGTAATTGCACTTGAGTAGCACATATATTTCTGAGTGACATCTCATTTCTTACCTTCGCTTCTAACAGCCAGGTAGGCTCCTTTATTAAAGTACAGTTCTTTTTTGGCTGACGCAGGAGTCCGTGACTTGGAATGCTTTGAAATGGCATCAACTACGTCCGACTGGTATCGGTCTGCTTGTGTCCGTTTGCGTTTGATGTTAGGGCTACGTTGAGGGCTCTCTGACTTAGACGAAGATGGACGCTTCTTCTTTGCAAGAACAGAAAAAGTAAAACAGAATACTTCAATCATTTTGTTACACGTACATATCCACGGGAAAGTTATGGATTAATCCCGCATAAAGCTTGACTTACCAATACACAAAACAAGGAACCCTACATAAATTTAATACAAGTATAATATCAATATAATACTTTTCTTCACAAGATGCTGGTTTTACAAGGCCTTTTTGTAATAATTCCATTATTAAAAAGTATATATATAGCTATATTTTATAACTGCTCTTTTACATTTAACTGTCGGTATTTCTATTCAAATCAACTGTTCTTTTGCTTCATGAAAGGTAAAGAATTTTTTTTTTAAATCACAATTTACAACTGAATTTTATTTAATTCCTTTAGAGACCCTCTGACAGTGTCCAAGCCATAAACCCAACCTCTGATATATTTCATATACATGTAATGGTATGACACATTTTTTTTTACTCCAGTTTGAATGTTAAAGGGACCATTATTACCTTGGAAGGAGGGGTACTTCCACCCTGATCATCATCAGCCATCTTTCGCTTCGTCTGAAAAAAAGAGAAGAAAAAAAAAGGAAACATATATGTAATTTGCCAAATTATTGAAATCAAAGCCCAATTTTTGCGTAAATTACACACAGTCACAGTCATTTTATTCACAGAATGTATGATT
>JZLH01S0533069.1:8538-20409 GCA_001188425.1 Eucidaris tribuloides
GCAAATTTTCGCGGCGATCGCGCGATCGGCGGGCGAGATCTGAGGGGGGGGTCAAATTGACCCCCCCCCCCAGTAAAAACCCGGTCTGAAATAGCCCAGTTAAAATAGGGTTAAGAATTGGTATTTCCATGTTAAAGGGGAATGGCATAATTGGAAGAAGTCCTCAATTTAGAACAAATGATACCAGAATCAAATATACCGTTTATGGTTTCTGCTGTGAAAATTTCATGATAAAACATTTCATCTCTGTTTTAAACTGATATGATTGTATTTTTTGTGTAGATTTCTATTGGGTAAGGTATGCTTGTTTTACCTCTGTATACGTTTCAACTCATTTAGTTTTTGAGGCATTTTTGACTTCTCCCAATCATGTCACTGCCCTTTAAGATGAAATTGATGCAAGAAATAAATGAAATCAGTTACGTTATGTTAAAATCATCTGCTGGATAAATGTGTGATAATGATTTAAATTTGTAATATATACCTGCACATGCCATAGGGGTGTAGATTTTTCATTGGTTCGCTAAGTTACATGGATTATTTAGACCTTTTTTGAAGTGCCAATCACAACAAATGTATTTCTCTGTACATTGCTGTTGAAATATTTCACAAATTCTGATTTCGCATAAATGGGAAAGGCAAAGTGTCTGCTACTTGAAAACTCTTTTGTAGACTGTATCTTGACCAGAGAACTGTGTGAAAGAAATATCCTGTCTTTGTAGAAAACTTATCGAAAGAAGGGATTTATTCAAAATACTGTTTGCTTCAAAGACGTTGTTTATAAAGGCCACATGCTTCGTTTCCTTTGGGTCGTCACTGTACATGGGTCTCGCTGTAAATCAGGCTTCCTCTTTCATGATCCTGTAAATTATTAATCATTATGTTTATTTTGTTACTATAGTAATATATACTTAGAGCCACATACTATTAAAGCCCAAATTTACATTTGAGGATTTTTCTTGTATTTGAAAGCTTTATGCCCAAAAGTCGTATCCCATCAATAAAAGATTCTGGATGTCTTTAGTTTTTTTTTTTTTTCTTAATTAATTAATAAAATATTCGGGTGGGGGGGGGTGGGGGACCCCAAGATTTTCAACTATATTTTACATTATAGCATTCGAAGGGTTAATAGGGTGTTAAGGTTATATGAGATGTACCTCAGATGAGTTATAACTCATATAACCTTAACACCCTATTAATCCTTTGGATGCTATAAATGTAAAATATAGTCAAAAATCTCAGGGGTACCCCCCGAGATTTTTCATTTATTAATAAAAAAAAACTAAAGACATTCAGAATCTTTTATTGTTGGGATATGACTTTTGGGCATAAAGCTTTCAAACAAAAGAAAAATCCCCAAAACTAAAGAGTTATATGTTATACATGAAATATTTGGATTAAAAAAATGAAGCAATGAGCCCCATGGTATTTCTGTGAATCTACTTTGCAGTATTTGTGCCAAGAAGACATTAACCCTGTTGCCTCTCAGATTCTGAATATCTCATAGAGTTAACAGAGGACATATCTGGTTCCCTTAGCCAATAGGTTAAGAATTCAAATGTTTTTTTCACAACCACAGAAAGTGTGACGAAAGAAAAACCAAGCAAATCTGGTTTGGAATGGCATTTAGTAGAGTGACATCCACTCAATATAAAAATGAATATTTTGCGTGCACTTCATTCATCACATGCGGAATATAAAATGATTGTGTTGAGTGTATAAACTGTATACTGTAAAAGTGGAAATTTTCGCGTGATTAATTCTTCGCACTTGCAGGGTTTGGTGACTTTTTGCGGAGAACCAAAATACAGAGCAAATAACCACAAGTGTGGCACCGCACTGCCTGTGCAGCCAGCCACGCATACACACTGTACAAATACTGAAAGACACTGAAAGAGTACAAAAATCACTTGATTAGCTTGCAAAAAAAAATTGTATGTTTTTATTTCCGTGCTATCGTTGGCGAGTGCCAAAATTTCCACACCGCAAAGTATTCCACATTTACAGTAATTTGAATTCATGCCTGAGTACATGTACACAAAACAGTACATACAGTTTGACCTTGGTTATCCAGCCATCACTTTAACAGATTTCTCTATTATCCGGACAATAGACTTACCAGTCTCTGCCAGTAATTGAGACATGTTCATCAGACACTTGCCAGATATCAGGGGAACAATAAAAGAAGTGTCACTTGTGTGGGGTCTGTTGCTATTTGTGCATGGTCATTGGTTTGTAATACTATCAATAGCTAATGACATGTGTATTATAATCCTTTCCAGATCTTGCTAGAAAGTACTACACACAACAAAAAAAGTAACTACTCCCTTTTTATGCCCCCGCCGACGAAGTCTTGAGGGGGCATTAAGCGTTGCACCTGTCCGTCCGTCCTTCCGTCCGTCCCCTAGTTGGTTTCAGCACAATAACTTAAAAAATATATGACGAATTTTGAAAATTTTTGGTGTGTAGGTAGATCATACTAAAATACAGGTCAAGTTCGAATTCGGAGTCCGCAGGTCAAAGGTCAAAGGTCACAGCTCATTATATATGTGAATTGGTTCCGCACGATAACTTTAAAAATGTTTGGCGGATTTTGAAAATTTTTGGTGTGTAGGTAGGTCATACTAAAATTCAGGTCAAGTTCGAATTTGGAGTCTGCAGGTCAAAGGTCAAAGGTCACAGCTCATTATATATGCGAATTGGTTTCTGCACAATTTTTAAAAATATTTGGCGGATTTTGACAATTTTTGGTGTGTAGGTAGATCATACTAAAATACAGGTCAAGTTCGAATCCGGAGTCCGCAGGTCAAAGGTCAAAGGTCACAGCTCATTATATATGCGAATTGGTTTTCCACACGATAACTTCAAAAATATTTGACGGATTTTGAAAATTTTTGGTGTGTAGGTAGAACACACTAAAAATCTAAAATACAGGTCAAGTTCGAATTCAGAGTCCGCTGGTCAAAGGTCAAAGGTCACAGCTCATTATATATGCGAATTGGTTTCC
Source organism: Eucidaris tribuloides (assembly GCA_001188425.1). NCBI lineage: Eukaryota > Metazoa > Echinodermata > Echinoidea > Cidaroida > Cidaridae > Eucidaris > Eucidaris tribuloides. Next base: position 11,546 of record JZLH01S0533069.1, read on the forward strand.
GCACGATAACTTTAAAAATATTTGATGGATTTTAATAATTTTTGTTGTGTAGGTAGAACACACTAACATACAGGTCAAGTTTGAATTTGGAGTACACAGGTCAAAGGTCAAAGGTCACAGCTCATGCAAATTGGTTTCCACATGATTACTCAATAAGAAATGCTTACTGGTTGCATTAAGCGGGGGCATCTGTGTCCTATGGACACACCAAATTTCTAGTTTAAACTAACATAACTTTTGAACAAAATCAGTTTTCGCAAAATAATATGGCAGGAGTATTCCTGCACTCATTGACAAACCTCTGTGTGAAAATAAGATTGATTCGTCAAGCCACGCATGAGTGAGCATGCATTAAAGGCAAAAAGGCCACTTTTCAAAAGTCACAGGAGTCATCTCTTGTGCCAAAATAAAGGTGAACAATGGTATTTTTTGCTTTATTTAAAGAGTGTACCCACTCAACCACGACATTGTTACAACCTTTTATATTCATACAACATTTCAAGATACAATTTGCTGAAAAATAAAGGATTTCAATTTTTTCAATAAACTTAATAGATTTTACAGTTTCAAAATTGAGGAAGGTGGCAATTTTTAAGTTGAGCTCACTGAAGCGCAAAAAAAAATACAAAACGTGTCAAAATGACCGTTGTGACTTTTGAAAAGTGTCTGTTTGCCTTAAGTATGTGCTCACTCATGCACGCATTGACATATCAATCACATTTTCCCACAGAAGTTAGTCAATTAGTGCAGAAACACCCCTGCTAAATTATATTGCTCAAAACCGTTTCTTTAAAAAGTTACGGTATTTTGAAAAAGGGGGTAGTTACTTTTTTTGTTGTGTTTATATTATCTCTCTTATCCCGGTGACAGCTGATCCTTATGTGGCTGGATAATCAAGGGTGGACTGTAGTACTGAGTGCGTTAGTGAAAACTATCGATCCGAGATCACTTCAAAATGGTTTGAAGCTGGCAAGGTGCGGCTGAGTGGGCTTTGGACTATTTCAAACTGAAGAGGTGTGAATGCTGTGCACTAATGCATGAAATGGGACCATGCGTATTTGTGTTTTACCACACGCTGTGGAGACCTGTTTTATAATATAAATAAAAACAAATTTCATGCATACTATTCTGACAAAGTTTGCTCTTGACAACCTGAAACCTTGCCGGATATAGCAACAACTATATGCAAGTTGCATTTTTGGTATTGAAAATGTATTCATAAGAACAGATAAAAGAAATAGCTCATAACTTGGTATCAGAAGAGACAAACATTCATAGATTTGAATATATTATGAAAATGGTCTATTCCAAGAAAAGAATAGAAAAGAATGTGGATTTCTTGCACAGACTAGATACATAGTCAGTCGACACAAGCACTAAGCACTTACTAAATTATCAATAGTTTGGTTTTAGCATTTATGTGCGTGGTATTCAGTTACCTCACGTCACAGATATGATACCCATCTTTCATTGTGTTATCAATAGCAAAGTCTGTGCGTTGGAAAATAATGTTCAGCACTTGACAAAATAGAGGTCAGTGCTTTCGACCAATCGGAAGACGCATATTCATGGTGCGACTATTCCCCCAGAAGACAACTCCCACTTGACAACTCACCCGCAGGACAACTTCTCCAGGGATGACTCCCACCTAACAACTTCCCTTGGGGACAACTTCCAGGAAGAAAACCCCTGGTGAAGCTTAACATTTCTTTTTTCAGTTTAAATATTTGAGTTGTCCTCAGGGGAGTTGTCCTTGGTGATTTGTCCTTGGTGATTTGTTTTTGGTGGACTTGTCCTAGGGCAAGTTGTCTTCTATGGGAGCTGTCCTCTGGGGGAGATGTCCTCTGTGGGAGTAGCCTTTTGACAAGGCCCTCTCGCTGTATTCAAGCGAGCGAAGCGAGCCTAGCCGAGCGTGCAGCGCGAGGGCCTTTTGAGATCTGATTCCAATTCTTATGTTAGACCTTTGAATTACCGAATTTTGCTACCCTATTTTGGGTAGCAAAAATCAGCCAATCAGCGTGTCTGTCCACTCGATCCTACGTTGAATATGCAATCATACTACGGCCATGTTCGTAGAGACTGTTGCTGTAACGCGAAACGATCTGGAAGCGTTCACTATTTCATTAGGCGAAATGATTCACAAACGCAGATTTGTGCACCCCAAATTGGACCTTATGAAACAAAATTTAAAGAAAAATGCTTCAAATATTCTGTTCAAACAATGAACGTGTACTAATTTGGTGTTTGATGGTATATGTATTGTAGTAACCAACACTGAAGGAATTTCTTTCAACCCACTGAATAGTTGACAAGGCCAAGACGGGATCGTAGCGCGCAATTTCATTGGTTGATTCGAACAGAGATCGGTCGTTCCTGTGGTCATGAATAATAATTACTTTTCGGATGCCAAGCAGATCTCAAAAGGCCCTCGCGCTCGGCTGGCTCGCTTCGCTCGCCCATAACAGCGAGAAGGCCATGTCAAAAGGCTACTGCGGGAGATGCCCTTATTTTCAGACTTTGTATAATGGTTTTATAATGTTTTTTGTGTGGCAGCAATTTATTAAGATATGTGGGTATAGTTTTCTCTGCCTGTTGCTTCAGGGTTGCAGCTTGGTCCTTGGGTTTTGATGCCAATACAATATCATTGCTGCAGTAAAAAAGGACAAGAAACAACAACACTTGTATAAAAAAGTTAAATTTTCAGGAGAGCCTAAAAAACGGCTGCCTTAAACAGTAACAAATGGGAGAGTCGTCACTGATCTGGGGACAGTGGCTGAATGATTGAGATTTGGACACAACACAACTTGGTTTCTCAGCAACAATACTACATGAAAAATCCATTTCCACCCCAAAAATAAGATACAAGGCTGTTTTACCCTCAGCCATGATATGTTTTCTTTCGTTTTATAGTTTCATATTCCTGTTGCTATTATTATCGTGAGTACAATTATTATTTCATTGATTTTCACTTATATCAAGTTAGTCCTTGGTGCCAAAATGTATCCCATGGCCTTCATAACTTTTATTGGCTGTGTTTACAGAGTAAGAACATTTTGATAATATTGTGGCCATTTAAAGTAAGTGTATTGGTAATTGGTGGAAATGAAATTTTCTGCTATTGTTTTTTTTTATTCAGATAACCTATATCATTTATTAAAGCCCTGCAAATTACATGTTCTGAAAATGCCTCCATTTGTGAGAAATTGAAGAAATATGAAAAATTTGTGGAGCCATTGACCTTTTTCCTTTGGAAATGTATATAGTGACACGTGCTCACTAATAATTTACAGAAAGAAAAACAATCATTTATATCATAATAAAACAACTTGCACTTGATTTGACGTTGTTTGCTGATGTCTGGTGTGATGACACCTTCCTTAATGACAGATTGACAAAAAGTTTGATCGAGCAAATCTATACTTGGGTTTTAACTATTTTGTCCATGATGTACACACCAAAAAAATAAACATACCAGTAAATAAGCTAAAAATCATTTAAAGAATGACATAAATCTTCAGCTCCACAAAAGCCTTGGCGCTGAAAAGGCAGGTTTTGCGGAAATAAGTGCTGATAAATTTAAAAAAGAATGCACCAATGTATCGTCACTCACTGAATTATAATTTGACATAGTTGTAAAAGAAGTCTGAAATCTACCCATCTTAATTCGTGTATCGTACAGTAAAAACTGAATACCTGCTGATCGAAGGTCAAAAACTCACACCAGTACAGATGGATGATTGTCAAGCAATCCTTGCTACTGTTGGACTCTACCAAATTCAAAATCACCTGGTAATAGCTACATCCAGTATCTGAGACCTAAACTACCCTACCATTACAAAAATACAAGCCATTCAATGGCCCAATTTCAACTGATTCCTCTTTCATGTCGTATGTCAAAAACGATTCAATGTATGAATCTTAAATTTTGAACACTGGGTTTTTATGTACCTTTCTTTGGTTGGACCAAATTGGAGCAAAAACAGTTCTGTTTACAACTGGTCACAAATACACTTCTTCAGGGTCTGTTGTGTGTTCGTGGGTTTAGGGGTTTCATGTGTTCTGGAGGTTTAACTCTTAGCATGCAAAGTTCGCAGATCTGCACATAATACACATAAACTCCATAGAGGTTTGAATCCTCTGGCATGTTAAGAGTTAAGCAACTTAAAGACACTACTTAGAATTGTGGATATTTGAAGGCTGAGCTACATGATAGTGCTTAAAAGACAAATAACCTAGAATACAAAACTTAAAGGTAAATGACATGATTGGGGGTAGTCGTCAACTTGGGATGAGACTACTCTAGAATCCAGTAAACTATGCAAGGATTCTCCTGTGAAAATTTTGTTGTCAAACGTTGACTCATTCTAAAATAAACAATGTCAATATCACTCATAGCACGGAAACCTGCTGTGTGGCTGTCTATGGGGCTTATTTTTATCGTCCCCGAATAAAATTAAGATGCTCCAATGTTTCTGCTCGATTCTCCTTAAGTAAAAAAATTACAGACAAATCCTCCCAGGTGGGTGATCCACTCCTGCTACTGTATAGTTGGTATATAGTTCAACTCATTTGGTTCTTGAGGCATTTTCAAGTGTTTCCAGTCATGTCATTAACCTTTAAGTAAAGCATCATATTATGGAAAATATTCAGGTGTATGTTAAAGTATCTAGTGGACTTTTAAGATGTAACACAACATTCAGTGGGAGAGAACCAATGTGGTAAAAGTGGACACATAGATCTCCACATTTTAAAAAGCACCAATTGATCGTTTTAAGGTGCACAATTTTGCAGGGTTTCATTTTCAAAACCTCTTTAAAGACACCAATAGCTCGAAGAATCATGTATCTCAGATTTTTAGAACTTGTAACATCATTAAAAGACTCCTGTAAACCTGCATAACAGGTAATAACTGTCAAAGCTATATCTTTATTGTTTATACTATGACTGGTTGCTGTATAATTATATATCCTAATATATTTGCAGAGCACAGAAATGTAGAGAAAATAGAAATGATGTCATTTTACTACTGCGTTGCATGATAATTCAACCCAAAACCCAGAATGCAGGTTAAAGTCTTGCACTAAAGCTATTTATTGTATTCTGCATGTTGATGTAAATAAAAGTCAAACAATTCTCTTCCAACCTGCAGTGATAATAATACAGGGTGGCCCGGAAAAAAAGGGAACAGGAAATTTATTTCAATAGGGTGACTTTTCCCCCCTTCATTTTCCAAGAGAAATTACTGTTTTCCCGTTCATCTGATAGCGTGTTCTTTTCTGAGCAATACAACGCATAGATCATCAATTTTTGGTTTAGAGTGTAATGACAAGATATGAAGGGTTGCTGTATGATTTATTGTAGAGGCTATCAGTAGATGTACTGAATAATGCTAAAACTTTCCTTAGGCTTTCAATAATGGTCATTTTTGAAAATGTCCGTCCGTGGCATTAACTGATCACACTCTATAGTAGTTTTCATTTTGGAAGCAATTTCTCAAAGGTTATTTCGATGAAGCGGTTACTCGATGGATGGCGTCCCGTCGGAATTACATGTAAGCTGGCGCACACGTACCGAAATATTGATTGGTTAACAAAACCGGCCATTAAATGGAAGGTACTAGTACCCAAGTAAAATAGATGATCTTGGTGTCATTCTACTCACAAAAAATAGTCTATCAGATGAATTAAATAAAGATGAGCAGTTAATTTGGGAAGTAACGGTAAATGTAACTTCCCTTTTTGTCTGGGTCTCCCTGTATAACAAAAATTTAAGCGATATGAAGAGATGTAAGAAAATACTGTATTTTTGTAATTTTCACAATTCTTTTATAGTTGTAATATTGATGGTCATTTTTAGAGTATTGTGATAATAATGGAACTACAAATATATAGGCTATAAGATACGATGAAGATGTATATTGTATATACTTTCATTTGAAAATTATTTCTGTTCCCATAAAATGAAATAGTGTGCCCTTAATCAGAAAGTGTATTGTGTGTCTTTATTTGTTACCCTGTGTATTGAAAGACAGAGTAAGGGACTTACACGGCAGAAAATGGTTAAATGAATGAATCAGCTCAAATCGTTCACAATGTGAAGATTAGTATAAGTAAACACCTGTCATAGAACCTTTGGGTAGAATACATAGTTTTGGTGAAAATCTGGACAATTAAACTTCAAAATTTACAGTGACGTCGACGTGCACGGGCCGTTCCAAAATTGTCCGATCAGCCGTAAGCCGAAGGTCGCGCGGAGTTTAGCCATTTAACCAGTCAGTGTGCTCCGCTGGTCTTGTGACGGTACACATAACTGCGATACGCAATTTGTGCAAAATTTAAATTCATGTAAAGAACAACATTCTGGTAACATGTCGTTACTAGTTTTTGTCATAAAACAAATTCGTGACGAATGGATATCAAACTTTCAACACACCATTTGTAAGTACTAAACTACCGTTTGGTATTGATAATGAAGGGAAGTATGGGAGATATTAAATTTCCTCAAGAACCAAATACGTTGAAACATTTACCAATATACGAGGAGTGAAGAAAAAAGAAACGAGACTGTGACAGCTACGGCCATGACGCAATGGCCGTAGCTGTCCAACGCCCATGTCACTGTGTTGCCCAACATCTCATCAACATTTACGAAAGAGTAGACTGCCTTTCAGACTCTTCTTCGTTTCTTCTCGTTTTTTTCTCCTCCTCCTCCTTCTTCTTTTTCGTCTGCTTCTTCTTCTTCTTCTTCTTCTTCTTCTTCTCTTCTCTCTTCTTCTCTTCTTCTTCTTCTTATTCTTATTGTGGTATACTAATATATTTTTTGATATATCATTTTTCTTATTTTGCGTGTGGTGAAGGTGTTGGCTCCTCGGCGTGCTTTGAAATTCCAATCCCTTATACGAAGACGTGATTTTGTCCTTTCATTCAACCCCCCCCCCCTTTTTTTTAGGTGCAGAGTTGAACGTTCTTGTCGTGTTTATGTAAATATCTAATCCGTCACGTTTGTCTGCAATGTTACTATTGAGAATTAAATGGAAATATATCGGGAATATTAGTGGAATGAGATGACTCTAATATATGTACATCACCCGAACGTAAGAGTAATTCGGATCTAGTATCATGCCTACTCGGTACTACTCGGTCTTTTCCGACCTTACGGAATAAGCCGAAAGTGAATGAATGAATGAATGAATAGGTGAATTTATATTAGTATTCATAATAATTATGCCATTCCCATAAAGATACTAGAGGAAATTAAAACAAAACAATAACATAAAATGGCCTACTACAAAATAAAAATATGGAACAGCAAGTCCAATATGTTAAATGTGGGTTTAAAAATAAATATTAAAACCAAAATGAAATGGAAATTACTGAAGAGGGGAAAGACAGAAAGAAAAGAAAGACAAAAGAAGAGAGAGAGGGGGAGAAAGAAAGAGCAAAACAAAAAATAAAAGAAAAGAAAAAAAATGAATAGCAGCCGGGATCATTTCTCGACGGACGTTGCTCTGCGCAAGACAGGCGCACAAGCATAGGCGTAATGTGCGCTTAAATGGAGCGCGCACGTACTTGCTATTGATTGCGCGTCCGTTATGCTGTGAATTGCAGTTGCATGCGCGCGCACGTTGTTGCCTCTGAGAATTCAAAGGGAAATCGGCGCATTTCATAAAATTCACGGACAGGTTGATTGTTGTATCTGCAAGATTTTTCAACCAAATTTCCTGAAAATGTAAAATGGATTATAATGACGAGAACTGTGGCGAATCAGTTACGGGAGTCGACATCGTTTGACGTGAACGACCGGCGTTCTCATGGAAAGAACAACAGCGCATCCTCCTCTTCGTCGTCATCTTCGTCGTCGAGTGGTGGAATCCATGATCAACGACCACAGCGGTGTTCTTCGTCAGGAGCACAGGGAGGGAAATCATCATCGCGACCGACATCATCGACATCGGTAAGTTGGCTCCGTGGAGACAGAATCGTGTTTCATTTTTTTTTATTCAAGTTGTTGTTGAATTCAAGTTTAAATTAACGTTGTTTTGATTTTGTGGAAGAAGATCTGAGACTGAAATAGGCCAGTATTTTATCAAATGAAATCAAATCATTTTTTTTTTGGGGGGGGGGGGAATGGGGGGGACTTTTTCTATGGTCTGAACATATTTCATGTAATAATTGTGTATACAGGTTAGTTAATACTTTTTTTGGAAAAAGAACATCACTCTAGTGCAAAATGACAAATTCAACCAGGACATAGAATGTCAGTTCGGGAAATGTATGAAATCTGCAACGTTGCAGATTTCTGCAATGGTATTTTCCACTTGTTTTCCTTACTTTAGACAACTACTTGATATTTTTGGCAAGAAATTTGGTATGTAGAATTATTGATGTAAAAGAAAATTGATCTGTTTTTTTTTCTAGGATGGCGAAAATTTGTTACCATGGTAACAGCCAAAAATTGATAGCCTATCTCAGTAATTATAGAATTTTAAAATCACCATCGTAAATAATTAGATATTAGTCTTCTTTACTTGAATATTGCAAAATATTCATGTTCCACCTCTCACTTGAATATTGCAAAATATTCATGTTCCACCTCTCGACGGATTGCACCGAGACAATAAACGCAACGTTGCAGAAATCTCGAAATCGGCAACTGTAGTCTACTATGGGAATACAGTCATATAAGTGGTTACCATGACAACGATACATACAATTTTCAAATCACAGCGCTAAAAGTTAGATCTTTAGATGCTTTAATTGTTTATGCCAGAATGGTTTTGCAACACATTTTTATTGCTTGCTTTCGGACAATTTCGTTAAAAAATTGGGTTAAAGTTGCAGAATTCTGCAATGGTATGATGCTAC
>JZLH01S0533070.1:18171-28171 GCA_001188425.1 Eucidaris tribuloides
AATCATGTTATTTACCTTTAATTTCTTGGATACACGTGACCAATATTACAAATAATAGCGAACAGTTTTTTTACACTTTTAAAACAAGTTCTGAGTAGAATGCATTATGTTCTTGTCAATGCCTGATGGCAATTTGAACGTATTAACGTCACTTTACAAATCTTACAATATACAAGGAACATTGTAAACCATAAAGTTCAATAATTTACTCTACTACAGCTGTATGTTGCTATAAACAACATATGAACTTAATCCTCGAAAAAAAAATATATTGTCCCCGTTGTCGTCGCCGTCATCACCATCACCACCACCATCACCACTAGTTTGCAGGCACAAATCCTTGTCTGTCGTGTGCTACGCAAATCAGGGTCTGAACAATCTGTGCTGCAGACTAGTACTTCCATATGCCCTGTGTTATAGCTGCTCCTGACGAGATCTGACCAACAAGATTAGCCTTGGCTCAAGGTGCTGTGAAATTTTAGTGCCAAAATAAGTCTGTGCCTGCAGACTACACCACCACCACCACCAACACCATCATTACTTACCGAACTTGGCATTTCTCAGATTGTTAGCTTATCTATGTATTTTATTAACTGTGTATTTCAAATCTCTTTTACAATTTCATTATACATTGAACTACACTGACCACATCACTATCAATAAAAACTAAGAATATCTGTACATTTTGCATACTACATTTTTTTTCTTTCTATTTTGAAGTGTTGTCACATTAACAGATTATTCACCATTCAGCCATATCCATAAATGCACAAGAGAGGAATTTCCTCTCCATAGGAGTGTAATTTCACTCTAAAAGTAGTGGAAATCACTCTCAATAGAGTGAATTCCAGCTCCAAATTGGAGAAATTTTCACTCTCAAACCAAAGTGATCCCAATATCACTCTCACTCTTAATGAGGAGTACAGCATGTCTCAAAATAAAATTGTGCAATGAAAAATACCCTCTTTGGCAATAAGAAAATACTCTTGTGACATGATGCTTACATCAACATGAAGGACATACTTAGACTTAGCTTTCAAATGCTGTTTGTTCTGCTCAATTTGCTTGTTTTGATCCCGAGATATGTTTCAGCGAAAGGGTAAAATAAAAATTGTGCCACTTTTATTCAAGTCTGTGGTTCTGATGCTAGCATCAGACCCACAGGCCCTCTTCCCTAGAGGCATCATTGTGATTTTACCCTTTCGCTGTTAACAAATAAGGCTGGGATATTTGATCTAAACCTCATTCGATTATTGTGGAAAAAAAATCGTCAATAACACGATTTATGGCCAGAGTTGAAAAACAAATGAGCCCTGTAGGACCGTTATCAAAAACGTAGTCAAAACAATACTGCTTTCTGTAGACCTTCTTGTTACTAGATCAGAAGATTCATGGTGCCGATTGTTTATAAATTTTTGGTGGTCAGTGTTGACAGAGAACTTTATGTTATACGAAATGCACCACTGCTCATAATACCAAGGAGCTTCATGATAATACCACAAGTTTGATAGCTGAATAGCATGGAGGTCTCTCATATCCCCACCCCCTGTTTATACCTACATGTATATCATTACAGGCAGTAGCACTCATGTGCAGAGTATTCACAGAGCTATGGGAATTTCTTGGTCCCTCCTACTGCAGTGCATGCATTTACCCCATCAGGTTTTCATGATCGATGGTATTTGGGGCTATATCGTGCCTCTGGCGATATTTTGAAATAATCATGAGATCATCATCATATATTCGATATTTTTTCAACATGGTGTAATTTTGATATTATCGTAATATCGCCCACCACTATTAACAAAACATAACTCTTTCAGGCTAGGGAGGAAGGAAAACCTGTTGGATTGACAACATCAGGCTGTTGGATGGATGGTGGAATGGCTGTGGCAAGAGTTGACACAAACAAGAGAATGCTGACAGTTCTTTGAGGACTATGGCAACACAGCAGCGCCATTTCCGGATTAAAACAAGCAAATTAAACAAACAAACTGTAGTTGATTAAAGCATCACGTTACAAAAATATTTTTTTATTGCCAAAGAAGCACTCTTTTTTTTGCTTGCAATTTTTTTTAGATATGCTGTATAGGGATCACTGTCTTCCTTTACAGTGAAAATCCACTCCAGTTACGATTGGAACACAGGCTCTGTTGAGAGTGATTTATACTACATTCAGAGAGAATTTTCACTCTTACAGGAGTCAAATTCTGCCACTCTCTTAAGAGAGATTCCACTAATTAACAATGAGAATATATTTAGCAAATTAGACAACTCTAAGATGAGGATTTATAGAACATATCTATATCAATACATAATATTATAGAAAAGACCACTTACATGTATTGTTAAATGCATAATTATCATATCTATAAATAACAGAAAAACATCAGTTCTATATGATTACAAACTATAAATAAATATAATCTTTAACATATTTTTCACAGTTCCAGTTGTTAACTCAAATATGTATGTACGCCAGATGACACATACCTGTTCTATAATTATACCCTGCAATTAAGTAGAATCATACAAGATCAAAGATATATGTAGATAATCAGTTTACACCATTAAAAATTTCAATCACAAATAAATTCCTAGATAACAGTTTCATTGGCATCAACTCGATCGAGATTGTTCTCCTCAAGCCTCATGTTAGAATAACAAGTTTTATAAGACTCATATGCAACCATCGATGAGTGGAGACCAAACAAAGTCGCGAAAGGCATCAAGAACACAATCATGGTATTAGCAATATCCGACCCGAAGAATGCTTGCAAGACGGGACAACCCTCGTGTTCCAGACTGTCTACAAACCACTGCGATCCGTTCAACACCGCAACGTATATCAAACAAATCAACGTCCATTTCGCTTCGCGAGGCCCTTCGACGATCTGCCGCTGCACTCGGAGTAAAAACAACACCATCAGCCATACTTTGTAGATCACGAAGATCGAATAGACAAGCGCAAAGCACGTCAAAACGGTCTCATCGACCGCCATCGGGTGCAATTCTGAAAGTAAGAAAATGGCTGAAATGAGGCGGAAGAAGTTCAGCGAGAAGATGCCACAACAACAGAGCAGAAGCACGATATCGTGACCACCAATCATGCCGTCAATCGGCGAAATGGTGACATTCAAACGAAACTTTGTGGTGCTTCCAGTGATACGCTTGTACATAAAAATAAAGGGTACATAAAAGGTAATCTCGCAAGCCCACTTCAAGACCATTTTGATATTTGCTGATACAGTGATGAGATTTTCCGACATCACGCACTGAGTCAAACCAAAGTATACGGCACCAGCAATGAGGGACGAGGCCAACACCTGGCTTGAAAGTGTGCGCAGCTTTGCTCGCGGGCTTTCACCTGATGAAAGCAATCTTGTTCTCTCTGTCCCATGACGGGTAGCAGTTTTAAATCGGCGTACTCCATTGCGCAGACATCTACTAACAATATTTTTCAACTTCTCCCCGTTGGTGTTAGATTGGAAGGGATCATGGGAGCAATTATTCCACGGGTTGCCATCGCTGTCATGGAAACGTAAGGCACACGTCGGTAAGATAGACTTCCACATCTGCCACACAGCTCCTACAGAATAGTGCACATTCGATGTAAAAAGGTGTTGATGTGACTTCAGCATTGGCAAGAAAATCCCCAAACGTTCCGTTGAGTTCACACGGAAAGTTTGGCATGTTTTGTGGTCCACCGAGAATCCAGCCGACCGGGAAGACAAGTTTAAAGATAGATATCCACAAAGACAAGCCCATCATGAGTGCAATGTGAAAGCGCAACGCAGGGTTAAAAACGGCATCATAAAAGGAACCAATACCTATGATAGCGGCGATAAGAGCTGTTGTGAAATTCAAATCCATAACCACATTAATCACTTGCATAATTGTTAAACCGACGGAGGATCTTGAACTAGACAGACACACCACGACCCCGAAGAGTTGCAGAGGAACAGCGATGATCGTTACGGCTGCGAAAATGTACAAAACGTTCAAAAGCGATGTATGTGGCTTGATATACCTAGCCCTGATGTTGTTCTCATATCCACGCTTCTCTGAGGATGACTTTAAGGAGGCGGCGTTCACGGTAGACGTCGCTGACGATGGCTCGAGTGATGGTGCTGTCGTGTTGGTAACTGATTCTCGATTGTCTGCAGAGTGGGGTAACACAGCATCGGGCAGCCCGATGATGCGGGCGCAGAGGCGACAACGCATCGGCCATAGTACCAGATTTGACGTGTGGTATTTGGATCTGTTGCACAACAATTTATACGCTAGAACCTGCACGGAAACGAGAACTGCAATGACCGTGCAACGAGACACAGCGTACGTAATATCTCCATGTGAAGGTCCGAACTTCGGATTTGGAGGAAATACGGGTATTAACGCAAAACATAGTCCAAGACTCATCATCAAACATATGAACAATGAACTGCGGTAATGATTGGTGTCGACAAAAGGCGTGGACAATCGTTCCATTTTGAAAAACCAAGTTCACTGATAATGATGCAATTATAGGTTACTTGTTCCAGTCAAGTGTGGCTCTGTGGCTATCATCCAGCATATATGGCCTGGTGGTAGTTATGCTGCCGGTAAAGTAGTAGTTAGATTTTGAAGTCCTGTTGGTTCATTCTTTTTCAGAGACAATACAATCAAAAGATCAAACATTTGCTCTTATATCAAGGAGGTATCTACCATCATGTTTATTCTGCTGCACAACAAGAAAGGAGATGAAAGAATATTCCTAATGTGAAACTAACAAACTAACTGACTTCACAAATGTATTTATTGATGACTGACACTCAAAACTATTTATATTTGTTTAAAAGAAAATTCTTTTTCAGTTATAGAAGTTTTGAAAAGGATGCTTTGCAGAATGAGCAAAGGATCAATTAACTACTAGTTTAGACGCACTTCCTGCTACTTTACGTATTCTTGGTGTCACCAATAATGTATATTTAATGACTTGTCATTACAGTTATGACATGCCTCATGTGACTTTAGTTGTATCCATAGTTTCAATTGTCAAGACAAACTCTATATGTTGACTTTATACGAAAGGAGGAAACCTCATTTTAGGGATGTTGGGATTTTAAATGGCAAATGAGGGAAGAAAAGGTCCCAAACACATTGAGATGTAGTGGAGGGACTTACAGTTTGATTATGATGATGTTTGAAAATTACCTAGTTTAGGCCTTTTTGAGCCTTGCCACTGCCCCCCCCCCTTTACCATTTGAAGAATATGAATTCCCACCCCTTAAAAATCATTTCTATTAAGTTTTGTCAAAATCCAATCATGGGTTTTTAAGAAGAAAATGAAAATGTGAAAAAGTTTATGCACGAATAACAAATGATGCACAACGGACAAAGAGCAATCCCAATAGCTCGCTTGAGCCTTTGGCTCAGGTGAAGGTGAGCTAAAAAGTCAAAATTCCATTGTTACCTCGATAAAAATGCAATGAAGAACTGGAGTGTTTTCCTTGGGTAATAGTCCTGTTTGACCACATGTTCCAGGGTCCATAAGAGTCCAGTCGGATCACTCACTGGTTTACATTTATCTTCACCCTAATTACAGATCAAAACATAACCAATATAATGTAATCAGTGGTCTGTGATTTAGGGTTAGGGTATATACCTCAATTTACACAAATATGAATCTTGTTATTCCTCAATTAGCAAGTTGCATACTGTAGAGGTTTCCAGTAGGCTGGGAAAAGTTTTAACACCAAAACTGAGTGGTTGATTAAAATAAAGTGTTTTGAATAGTTGATTAAAATCATGATTTAAATCAATGATTATTTCATTCAAAATCATTGATTTAAATAAAAACAAAGCAATACACTTAGAAATTGGTCATGTAACAAAACTGGTGGACAAAATCAGGATTTTTTTTTCCATTTTCTGGTTAAAAACTTCAAAAATCAAAAGTTTGTCTGATTTACATGATGGATTGATTCATATTCTATTAATTAGCCCCTTTTCACACTTAAAGGGGCAATATAAAAAAAAAAATTAAATCCTAAATATCAGAAGGGCTTAAGTATCATGGTGTAGCAAACCTTGACCATGTATATGTGATTTCCATGGTCCCAACATACCTTAAACACTTTTAAAAAAGACTCAGTATTTCGCTGAATTTGTGTTTTCACAAAGATATTTGTTCTTGGTACTTAAAGGCACTTTTGAGACAATGATCATATATCATCCCTGGGGTGACGAGACCTCATATCTCAATTTTTGGCGAAAATGAGGTTTTATTTAATCTTGTAGCTAGGAAACCAGATTAGTTTTGCCCGAATCTGAAATTTCAAATCTCCAAACCCCCTCTCCCCTCCTCAAAAAAAAAATGTCATCAGGTAAAATAACGGCTATCCCATTTTTGTTACTGTGCTACACAGCAGCATTTTTTTTTTGCTCTGCTGATCATGTAACACGTTTGAGATACGAGGTCTTGTCACCCAGGGATGATATGATAGAGGGAAGATCATTACAATACAAACACATAACTGTTATTACCTTGATTAACCCAAGATATACCAGGATGGTATTGACAACAGACTCTGGCCGACACTTCTCGGATGAAAACAACTTCCGTAAAATAGCATCTGGTGACAAAAGCAAACAAAGACAATGGATGATTTCAAGTTTTGGAATAGTGCTATTGTTAGTCTTAGTAGACATAAGAGCCATTAAACCGAACTCAGAAACTGCAACTGCGATTGATGGCCACTACTGATTCTGTAATTGATAGCTTAGCGTGAAAGTTAACACAAGCGAGACGTTACTTACACCCTCAATTTAACGAACATCAAAATCTCGAGAAAAAAAAATTAAGAATGTTGTAATTTTGTTATGAAATCTAAATAAAGTTACAAAGTTAACACTGTTGGAAAAAGATGTTCATCTCTCTTGATATCATGTATTTGACCCAAAGAAAATTTTTAATTTCTATAATAAATTCGGGAAAATTATTTCCCACTCAA
Source organism: Eucidaris tribuloides (assembly GCA_001188425.1). Classification (NCBI taxonomy): domain Eukaryota; kingdom Metazoa; phylum Echinodermata; class Echinoidea; order Cidaroida; family Cidaridae; genus Eucidaris; species Eucidaris tribuloides. Next base: position 25,164 of record JZLH01S0533070.1, read on the forward strand.
ATTTGTTCAGTGGGGGTGGGGGCGAAATTTTCGGGAAAAGAAATCCCTGATTTCATAACTTTGAAATAAAGGAGCAGTCGCCCCTGCCAACTCAAACTCAAAGTCTCGGTCTCGGAGGGAAAAGGCTCTGTCGTGGAGGTGCAAGTCTCAGTCTCAGTCTCAACACTCAAGATCTTATTCTCGGTCTCGTCACAAATGGTGATGGTTTTGGATTCGAAATCAAGACTGAGACGATTGCAGTGTTGTGATCTCGTTCTCGGTCTCCACACCAAAGTTTGGAGGTCTACGATGGCCATTTTCAAACAAAAGTGGACATGAGGGTGAAAATTAAAACTTGCAAGAAATCAATAGGCTTCAATATTTTTTGAAACTAGATATCTTAGATGATAGTTTTCCATGAAAATTACATAAAATAATTTATCATATGTCATAACACAGTGAATTTAGTACAAGGGTAATTAATGTTAATGTGGGTATTTTTGCATTTTGTTGTGTCACTCACGGCATGTAAGGGGGGACCATTTGCCAGAGAGAGGGAATGGTTGATTGTGACCACATATGTTAGATAGGTAATCTAATTATGCACATGTTTTATGACTCATGGTACTCTTGGAGAACTACTTTGGTACAAATCCTACCATAACTGATAATGGTCAGACACCCAGGTCTGAAATTTGTCGTGTGTCACTCACGCACCGTTTTTTAATCATAATTATTTGTCCAATTGTAGAATTCAAATCAAACCGGTAATGACACATGTCAGTCCTATATTATACCTAATATGGTAGTCATCATCCATTCATAACCTCCAAGTGGGAAGATATGAGCCCTTAAGACTCTCAAATTGTTGAAAATGATTGTTTGAAAATGACCAGATGTGCATGTCTCAGTCTCAACACTCAAGGTCTTGGTCTCGAAATCAAGACCGAGACCACAACACTGGACCCAACCCACTGGCACCACTGATACCTGAGCACTGGAAGACGGCATTCTTGACATCATTGTTGTCATTCTCCATCACTGAGGCGATCTTGATGAAGGCTTTCACTGCCACAGATTCCTCGTACACCTCTTCCTGTTGGGTTAGTAAAGTACAAAGAACTGATGGTTAGGAGAGGTAAACTGAGATATCAATTTCTGTGTTGTGCATGGGTGTATTAAACTGTATAATGTAAACCTTCTTATATTGTGTACTGTATAATTTCACCTTGGAATCATAGGTGACAAAGCAAGGGTCCTCAGTGGACTCTTAGGCACTTCTCCTGACTATTTAGTTGGAGGAGGGCTTAACCATTTACTTGCTAAGGACAACCACTGTCACCACCGCTGGCTCGCTACCGTCGACTCTCGTCGACGGTCGAGAGTCAACTGTCAGCATGAGCCAGGAATAGTGCCTATGAAATTGTACGAGAACAATATATTTCCTGTTCTTTCATCTATCACACCTTTCCGCCAGTACTAATAATACATTATTTTCTGTTGAGTACAGGGTTACTCATGCATGAGGGCACCCACTTACAATGCATTGTTTATTGGGGGATCTGAAAATAATCCAGCAGCCGAGGTAGTCATAATGCACATAATGCAAGAGTTAACCCATTGACTACGGGAACTAGATGTGTCTTGTGTTAACTCTACAGGATTTTCAGAAACTCAGAGCCAATGGTTTAAGTATTGGAGAAGCCCCACTCTATGTAAAAACAGAACCGTGGGGGGGGGGGGGCTGGGGGGGCGGGCACAATGCTAACCTGAGGATACACAACCTCTCTGTGGTGCCTGTACTGAGTACATCATTCATTGTACAGAGCTCATTCCCTTGGAGCATGATATCTAGGCACCACTAGGACCATGCAAACTAATTTAAAAACTTTGCATCCCCTTGCTATACAGATGATTCTGCCAAGTTGAGTCAAATCTGAACATCCATTTTTTTTATATAACAAAGATGACAATGTGATTTCCCCCATTGCCCCCTACCCCCCCCCTCCAAACCCCCAAAAACAAGAATGCATACACATATAATTAAACACATTATTGAACATTATAAACTGCATGTCATCAACTTACTCCCAGGTCCTCCAGTAGTTTCTCCACCCGTTGATTCCCGATGCCAAGTAACTTGCCAGCCGTCGGGAACGTCAAGAAGTCTGAGGCAGTTACAGGTACAGGTACCTAATGACAGCAGCCAAGTGGATAAATCATGAAAGTGGAAAAAAGTTGTAGCGAATGTCCGACATTTGCTCTTGCGCCAATTGCCCTGACGATTATTTCATGCACTGACCCTGACCTCAACCCTAACCCTTACCCTCACCAAAACACTTACCCTAACCCTATTCTGAACTAGAAACCCAATGGCAGCCCTAACCCTAACTCTTCGTCTTCTGAGATATTGTCACCGGAGCAACTGTCGTCAGCGTAAATTTCAGATCACCTTTTTAGCATGGTTGCAAGATGATATTGGGAATCTTCTCCTCCCTAATCTATACATGTAGTCCTACTGTAATTAAGGCCCGTGAGTCAGATTTTCTTTGGAGGGATGCATATATTTGAAAAAGGTGGACCACAAAAGGTTAAAATTCAGCCGGGAGTTAGATATTTTGGTACCGGGTACGTCTCAAGCAAATTATACTACTCCCACTGTTTGCTAGTCATAATGCAGTGTTCAGTCTTGTCAACCCTCCCGGCACCGGGCTCATTCTCCCACCCTCCCACCGTTCTCCCGTCATGCATATAAATCTTCCAATTTGTTGTCAGTTTGCACAATACAACAGGTGCCCTTTGGACTTGAAGACCTTTTTTCTTTTTGCCTGTCACATCAATTTGTACAATAGTACACCCACCTTTAGAAATCCTGGGTGCACCTATGATCTCCATCCAAGTAGTTCCCCACAGTTGACAGCCATGCATAACGCAACCCACCTTACATTAGAGGTTTCTAATCATTAAGGTTTGTTAGGCCCCCCAGGAAAAGTTGTATTGGCATAACCCATCCTACCCTACAAATATCC